>JACGWL010000016.1:584847-882260 GCA_034509725.1 Sesamum angolense
AAAACTCCAAGTCAACATCCTCAGACAGCGATCTTTGAAAATACATGAAAGCTTCCTCGAAGAGCCCAACATCTAAAAGCACATTGAGAATCGCCGTGTACGTGTACAAGTTTCTATCAGGCATTTTGTCGAACACCAGAGTCACATCATCGACACGGCCACATCTCCCGTACATCTGCAGTAACTTGGTCTGAACAAATTCCCGCCCATGAAACCCATTTTTCAGCAAGTGCGCGTGCACCTGTTTTCCGAACTGAGCGCAGCTGCACGAATCGAGTAGCGAAGCATAGGCAGTGGAGTTGACTCTGCCGTAGAGAAATGGGAGACTGGTAGGAGTCAGGGAAATGCATTGCTCCGGATGCTGCTTCTTTGTGCCTAGTTCGTGCAAGGAGAGCCGGGTACTGAGCTTGCGGAATTGAACAGGAGATTGGGTGGTTAATGCTGGGGGTCGTGAATCACATGCTGAAACTGTGAAAACATATCTCATGAATCCACTACTGTAGCAATAATGAGTTACATGTCATCCAGTAAGAGGACGAGACGGAAGATAGAAGAGGAATATGGAATAATAAATTACACGTGACCATTACGTGTAAGATTAAGAAAAGCAACAAAAACAAGAACAGTGGCGTCATCCTCACCATACATACTCATACATACATACATACCTGTCTATCTATTTCTTGGTTAGAACTACAAGAAACTCTTCCCTCCCACTATACAAGGTAAATGGTAATAGACTTTTAGAGCTTCATAAAATTGTTATACCACCGCCCAAATCATTTCTCCAATTCAATCTTTTTTGTTGCAGAGTTTTTTTTATTTAATTTAAACAAATTATGTATATAATAAGTTTTTCAAATAAAATATATTATATTATTTTTATAAGTAACGTTTGTGCATGTATGAATTACAAGATGGAATATGATTTGTAACAGAAAATTCAATTTAAAACCGTTCCCAACCAAAATTTATATATGTTTTTAGTAGTAATTACCAATTAACCATAAATTTTTAGTAATGTTGATAAATAATGGAAATAGAGCATAAAAGAATAAAGGATAATTATTGTAATGCCCCCAAAATATTATTTTATTATTATGAATTAATGGGACATGATATAATAATCTTTTTCTTATTATTGTATAAATGTAAGTGGTGGTCTGTACCGCATAAGTGTGTGTGTGTGTGTGAATGAATAAATTTAGTATACAGTGTTATTGCAGCGTCAAATTGAATTCCAAATAATATAATAATAAAATAAGAAGAAGTGGTGGGGCCGGAGGGGAGAGGGAGAGGGGATTTAGGTGAGTGGGGGAAGGATAATAA
Organism: Sesamum angolense; assembly: GCA_034509725.1. Lineage (NCBI taxonomy): Eukaryota > Viridiplantae > Streptophyta > Magnoliopsida > Lamiales > Pedaliaceae > Sesamum > Sesamum angolense. Next base: position 586,177 of record JACGWL010000016.1, read on the forward strand.
TCCTGGAGCAGAAGCAGGAGCAGGAGCACGCTTGCGGAGGAGAATGTTTGTGGCCCCCACTCCCCACCCCATCATTTCTCATTTCTCTCCTCTGATTGACGCCGACGACTCAGTCAAGTTAGGCTTGCTGTTTCCTGCTTTTAGCAAACCATTACTTTTTTTTTTTTTTTGTTATTTACAAAATTATATTAATTATTTTAAATTTATTTTTATTATATTAGTATAATTTATAACTTTTATTGATATCAATAAAATCTATAAATTTTATTTATTGAATGAAAATAAATATTAAAATTTTAAGTATGATTTTTCACCTCATAACGAAATTTATATATAATTATACCAAACCTCACAACGCTCCGTAATTATATATCTCACCAATGCCATATCAAAGTTAAATAATGTGGGGTAGATGTCACAATTTTACTTAGTGATTTTCTTCATCAACTCTCACGTTAGTCCCCTATTATTGTCTCACATACACATCAAGGCCACTTCATCAATCCTCTATTCCCGATTTATTCTCTATCCCCCATTTTATAATTATATTGGATAAAATTATAATTTTACTTCTGTATGTTAGGGGATGCTAATTAATTATCATTAAATAATTAAAGTATTTTACTCATTAAATTTATAATTTTGTAGTAAAAATATACTGGAAATCCACTAAAGCAATTGTAGATTTTTTTTTTTTTTCAAACGTGTAAGAAAAATTGCACATGACAATTTAAGTGGTACCAATCTCTAGCCATTTTGAAGGACATACTTGGAAAATGTATTTTGAATGGCAATTTTATCCTTCAATCTGCAACGGAGAAAATGTCTTCAATGTCCTCCAAAAGGACCAAAACGACTAGAACTGCTTGTCACATAAACTGTTACGTGCAATTCTCTCTTCTAGGACTAAAATTATCATTTTGAAAAAATCTACAATCTCAAGAATTCCCAATTGATCAACCAACATCAAATTTATTTTTACCGAAATGACTAAAATTACCACAAAATCATGAATTCCAGGCCTAAAATTGCCTATGTGTGAATTATAGAACAACAGTTACCATGCCCTAACATGCATGATTAAAATTACAATTTTGCCTGTTATATATATATAATATATATATATATATATATATATATATATATATGTATTGTATCAACTGAATGGCACATGTCACATATACAAATTTGATAACACCATTTGTCTTGAAAACACCACTGTAATAAGACTATTAGAACTATTTGCGATTCCTTAAATAAGAAAAAGAAATGGTGAGTTTTTTCATAAATAAATTAACTAATCAATTCATCTCAATATATTCAACAATATTTCGATACGTCAACATGACTAACAATATTAAATAAATTAAAATAATTCATATTAAGTGGGACAAATACTCGTATAAATAAAAGTATATATTCATATATTTGAAAAAACTCGAACCCATGATATCTCTACTTACTTGTAAAGTCATATTGTGGTATACATGCGTTAATCAAACATAGAATGGTGATGAGTAGGAGTGGTTAGCATGTGCTGTAAAGCAATGAACATGAATCATCATCCCCCAATACCTTACTAATTATTTATTTTTATTTCTATATGCAGATCCATACATACATACATACTTTTTATTAATGAATTCTCACTAATAGTTGGAATAAAGAATCTTAAAACACACTGATAACATCTGACACTTGCTCAACTGTTTAGCCTAAGAAAAACTAAGCAAATGAGATTGACTGAAAATGAAATGAAAAGAAATGAAATCCCCATATATATATATACAGCCATTACTGCAACTTACTTTGGGAACAACAACTCAATTAATTATATAAAGACAACTATTTATGTGAGTGTCTTGGTGTAATCAATCATCAATCCCACTAAACCAATAGACTAAAACATAGGCATTAGCCCATAATTCTTTCATTAAAAAAACAACAAGTACAATAAAAATCTTTATGGGACAACTAGAAATTCATTAATTAACACAATTCTTTTGTAATAAGTTAGGACATGATCATGAGGATTCATGTAAGAAACTAAGATATGTACACACACACACACCCTTGTATATATGTAAGTAGTAGCTAGTAGCTGTGAGTAAAGCAGCATGAACAAAAGCAGTTGGTTCATTTTTCAGCTTTTGGAAAAAGCTAACATGAAAAAAAGAAGAAGGAAAAAATATATTCAGGGATTTACAATTTGACAAGACAGAAGCAAATCTGGCAAACAGCGAAGAAGATAGAAAACCAAACACCAAGAAAGAAGCATTTTAAGTGGGAATTTCACAAAGAAAGAAACAAGGAATACTGAACAAGTGGGGAAAAAAACCTATCTGTTAGTTCTTCTGATATATCATACTAATTTCAAGAACAAAAGGCAAATTTATAACAAGAACAAAGAAACACACACTCCCAAAAGAGACTGATGATGATGATCACTGTTAGTTTTCACCACGAACCTCCAGCCAGCATCCCATTCCAGTACCCATTCGAGTCTCCTCCTTGTCCTGATCTATCCTGCTCAAATTCATTGCTTGAAACTGTCTTCAATTCCTCAAAAGGGAATAGAATTCTCGATGATGGATTTGAGTGATCTTCAAGCCCATTTGTGTTGTACCCATTCTGATCAAGCCCATCTAGTGAAAACCCCAAGCTTGGTTTGAATTCATGCACAGGAAAAGCAGATGATGAGTAGACTGAGTTGGAGCAGTCAGAAACTGGGATAGACATGAAAGAACTCATCAGTCCTCTTGAGCTCATATTCCCTGCCGCTGTAGCTGTTGAACTGCTCTTGAGAAACTCCATCACTGGGAGATGATGAGAAGAAGGGTTTTGAGTTTGAGGGTTGATGCTGAGATTTTTAGTCTCAAGCCCAAATGGCAAAGCAACATGAAATTCAGGCACCCCATTGATCAAATGGGATGGGTTGTAAGCTAAATTTAAGTCTTGGGCTTCATGGATCTTAGGGTTTTGATGAGGTGAAAAATTTGGTGGGATGAGATCTGGGAGCACTTTCTTTGATGATCCAGAAGAATTAACACTGGTGGAAACATGAGCAGAAGTAGGAGTAGGAGTAGGAGTAGAAGAAGATCTTTTGTTCTTTCTTGAACCTCCACCCACAGGAACATTCCTCAAGGAACCCCCTTCAGTCCAATACCTTCTGCAGGTCTTGCAAAAGTATCTTGGCTGAGACAGACTGTAATTGTTGTAATAACAGAACTTCGTGTTGGTAGAACTGCATCTCGGACAGTTCAAAGCTTGTTCTTTTTGTGGCCTAGGCTTCTTTTGATCTGTGCCTCCAGCAGGCCTTGGGTTTTGATGATGATCAACTACTGCAGCTTTCACATTAACTACTCCAATACCCTGATCATCATCACCATCATCAATAAAGGTACAACACATCACAACATGATATATATATATGATATGTGATCATCAGAAGAAGATGAAAAGAATAATCATATCACTACTGAAACTTGTTATATAATCAGGCATAAGAAAGCAAGCAACAGCAAACAAACAAGAAAACAACAATTACAGCATGAAACAAAGCAAAAAACAACAAATTAAACTACTTTTAGCTCTGATGATCAAACCTTTTTTTAAATTTGTTTCCAGGTGGTGGGAATGGGAAAGGCAAAAAGTAAAGGGGTAGATGCATGAGGAGTAGTATGTATTAGAGATGAAAGCAAGCAAGAAAAAGGGATAATTAGGGTAATAAGGTGTGGGGTTTATGATCATCTCATCTGAAAGAGTATCCCTTCACTTCATATCAGCTGGGCAAGGGTAAAGTCATTACCTTTATATTCTTTTGCAAAACCCAAAGCCAAGAGAAGAAAAAGAAGAAGATAAAAACAAAATTAAGACCATTAAAATCCACAACCCTAGAAAGATGTTGTCATGATATGATGAAAGAGAGAAATTAAAACATGTTTGTTGGTTTTTTTTGCTTTACCTGTGGCCACTGAGCAGTATCCATAGCACAAGAAAGAAAGAGAAAGAGAAGGAAAAGGTGAGAGAGAGAGAGAGTGTGTTGAGAGAGAGGAAAATGAGGACACTTTAGAGCAGGTTGGTCTTAAAGCAAAGAAAGCAACCTGAAGAGGTTGTGTTTGGCGGTTGCCTATGTTAATATGTGCCTCTGCCCCCCCCCCCCCCACCCCCACCCCGCGCTGCTAGTGGGGGAAAAGCAGCCATCCATCATATATATGAGGGGGATGGCTGCAAACCTGCAATTCCATCTCTTTCTCCATTTCCCAATATCTAACACTCCAAAATAAATATGTGTTAATAATCATAAAAAAAATATAATGTTGAGTTAATTAATAAAAAATTATAAATTTTATATTATTTAATATATATTTTAAATAATTTTGTTGTTAAATTTATTCCCAAGTATTTTTGTTGCTTAATTCATTCGAGAATAAATTTTTCGTATTAAATAATACTGATAACGAAATATGATTTTATTGCTAATCGGATCAACGTTGATTTTTTTTGTAAACAACCAACCGAGTCATTCTTTTATAGTGTAATTTTCTTTTACATTAATGTTTTATATTATATTAATCTTATATATATATATATACATAGCCAATTAATTACCACACTTCTTCCAACATGTTTTCTACTTTTGGTTTTCAATTTTATTACACATATATATATATGTTGAACATAATATTTTCACATACTCATCTCTTTTTTTCTGGGGCATTTGATTTTTGTTCACCTTATTAGCGAATATGCGTTTTAATTTCACAAGGTTGCTTCATGCATGTGCATGCTCAAACGAGAGGACGTTGAGGGTCTGTTTGGTTGAGTTTGTAAGGTTTTATGTTCATGTAAGTGCATGTTATTATTCACTTTTATGAAGCAAATATATTTATTTGTATGATTCTAAATTCAAATTATTTGATAGTTTTTTTTTCTATTGTTATTATAATATAAACAATTTATTATACCAAATACTATAACATTTTAATTATAAGTTACAATATTTTATTTATCCAAATGTTTTTATAACTTAATTTTAAAATAAAATTCAATATACTTATCTCGTGATCAAAATTATTGAATACGCGGGAAATTATATTTATATATTTTCACTTATATTTTCATGTTCATTAAGTAGTATTAATGACGTTGCTGAAAGAAAAAATAAGATAATTGACATGCCGATTGGAATATAATCTTTCATTTTGACTTATTAAACTTCTCCCATTTATGACTTTTTTTCCCAACAAAAGATAATAATAATTACCAATATATCCAAATTAAAACATAGGGTTAAATTACAGTTACTTCTCATGAAATTTGATATAATTACAATTACATTCTTATTGTTTGAGAAATTTAAATGCTTTCCTAATTTTAACATTCGTATAACAACAAGTTTCATTCCATTAAGTTTTCATTCAATTTTTGAAATAACATGATCAAAATGTCCTTATTATAAAAATTAAATCTTATATATTTAGATTTTCTGAAAATACTTTATGAACAAATATTCCTTATGGATGTTTCATTTGACTCACCATCAATTCTTTTTATATATTTTTTCAAATATTTTAACAAAAATATAATAGTAATATCCACTCCACCATCTAAAAATTATTTAATTATTTATCATTTAAGAAAAGTATTTATAATTTTTAAATAATAAAAATATTAATAATTATGATAATATTAGTGGAGATAGTCGTAATTAACCCTAAAATGTATGTTGTTTGGCAGCTACGCAACCCCGCAAAATTCCTTACGCAAATGCTACTTCCTGGTAATTACATTACTCCTTTAACCGCCTCACCTTTTGTGAAAAAGTAAAAAACACCGAGAATCCACGTGGCGAGAAAGCATAGGCCAAGGCCGAATTGTGGCCAATGAGAAGGCGAAACGTGAGGGGATGATGCAAGGGAACAACAAATCTGGTCCGTCAAATCCAAGATTGACGGTTGTGTGGAGACATGTGTCGGTGAGGTCAGGTGCGGCGGAGCCCCTGCTGCCCGGACAACTTCCGTTGGCTTGCGTCCCGGAATTTACACCACTTTGCATTTCCAACGCACTACCAAAATGACTGCACCCTCTCAATATGTAATTGTCTGTCAATATAAAGTTACAGTGACATCTTCAGTTACATAAATATTTTTTAATTACATTGCACCAATACCCGTTCAGGGATATATACGTAATTTTAAAAAGGGCATAGAATTTGTGTATAATTAAATATAACATTAACAGAAGTCGATGAAATTTGTGTACTCATAACTAGTGAATACCTTAAAAAAAAAAAAAAAAAAGTGAATACTAAAAAATGTTTAAAGACAAGGTTGAAAGATGAAAGCAGAGTGTGAAATATGAGAGAATGTCGATGAAAGATAAAGCAAGAAAACATCACCTTTTTTTTTTATTTATGTTTGTCAAATTGACAAAACAAACTCATAGAGAAGAAAAGGTTAGGTAGTAGTGCTTATTTTACAAAACAAGTTGCTTTTTGCTCAAAGGCAAACAATTGCTGAGACTGCTCTAAAAAAGCCTATATTACTACTACAACATTTTCATGGTGGGCCCATCAATTTGGACCAAAATCTCAGTGCTCTCATTCTGCCCCACAGACAACTTGCTACCAAAATTCGCACCCCAAAAAAATAACAAGACTTGCTAGGAAATTGCTACCATGTGCTCTTTATTTTATGTACCTGAAATCTCAAATCCTTCAAACTTGCTATCTCACTATTACTATTAAATACCATTCTAAGCCTTAAAGTCGTTCCACTGTACACATTTTCCCACTTTTTCACTACTTTGTATTCATTTAATTTTTTTTGTTCATTCTCAATAAATTAATCATTTGCATAATATGAAGTAATTCTTGAAATGTGGTGAGACTTAATTAATATAATTCTACATATAAAAAGTTCAATTGTGTGAATTTATCATCAGGTCCGGTTATGCCAACCCGGCGACCCACATATGTTGTCATGTGTTAATTCAATGATTCGCAACTCACGGAAGATACGTTCACATGAACAACAACGAATCTATTCCATCGATAATAAATGCATTAATGTTATATCTTGACGCATCTATATATATATAGAGATGAAAAATAGAACAAAATTCATCAGTAATCCTAAAATCAGTGCGTTCATTCTTGCAATAAATTTGAAATAAATAAATAAACAAATGTGAGTGCTTTGACGGCCAAGGCAAAAGGCAAAGGGATGCAGTAGTACAGAAGTTTCTCAAGTCAAAGTTATATCAAGAATTTATTATAGTTTATAGGCATATTGGATGAATTAATTATAGCTAGGAAACCAAAATTATGATGCTAAACCGAACATTGCGGGCAGAGAGAGACGGCCCCACTGTCCAAAAATTAGTACGAATTATCACCATAATGTCTTGTTCACAATTAACCCGGCAAAATGAGCTCAAACATCGGATGTGATAACCCATGTCAAACCAACTTTCCCTGTGGGTCACTTTGGACATCAACTACTTTTGAAGTGATAACCTGCGACTCTTAGTATATCCATTGCTGCTCTGTTCCATGCATTTCCCACCTAACGTGGCTAAGTATAAAGGGCAATTCTGGTTGGAAATCAACCACAACGCATCAAATTATCCTATTACATTTATTATGTAAATAGTATACAATTGAAAGAGAGTTAAGAGATGAAAGTATTTAATTGGGTTGTTAGTATTCATACGAAAATTTGATTCATAAAGTAAAATGGCGAGGTTGCAAACTCGGTCTGAATCTCAATACAAAAATTCGTATGAAGAAGCAGAAGCAAGAACTGCTTAGAGATTTCTAGTTGGTCGCACTCTTGTTCAAGTTATATGTGTAAGGAAAGGAAATGGAGGAGGAATACTATACCAGATTGAAAACCTGGGGTTGGTTTGCTTCTGATGACTCTGTGGAGAGAGGAAGAAAACACAAACTCCAGCAAGTTCAAGATACACAGCAGAATTATTTTACAACAGGTTTCAGTATGTGAATGTATAGTACACAGCTTTTCCGGTGGTGGTTTGGGGTTGAAACGAAACATGCTTTTGGAATGATATATTGCCGGGGGAATAAATCATTATAGTGAAGAGAGAAAAGAATAGCGATAACTATTTTTTTACCCACAAGAACTACTGCATCACCAACTTTTTCTTGACATTTGCCATATATGATCACCTTAAGGTTGCTCATTTAGCTTGCATACATCAATGAACTTCTGGACTGCATTGTGATACTGGGTTCCCTGTGCAGATCATAGGGGCATGAATTGAACATGTTAGAATCGCTTTCCAACAATTCTCACAAGGGTGATGAGGAAAGAATAAAACTTTTCAAAGGTGAAGATTGGCATAAGAAAATAATAGAGGGCCACCTCCCAGTAAAGCTGATTGCAGTCCATACACTGCCAAAACTCTAAATTTTTGTTAAACAAGCAGCTGGGAATCACTTGAAATCCCTTAGCAGCTTCAATAGCTTCTTCAGTTGTTAGAGGTTTCTGGATGAATCTCCCGTTACATTTAGTACATCTTGACATCAGTTGATTCTCAGAAATTTTAAGCTGAAATGTTTCAATTACCTGTACCATCTCAATTTCAGCGCCAAGTAGATGAATATTGTCAACAATAATCCAATTGTTACTAGCTAGTAATTTAGGTTTTCTTCCAGGGGGTTGGGGCTTGGAAACAATAAGGAATCTCACTAAACACATGCCATGAAGACCTGGTTGGACTTTAATGTCAGTCGTCAAACAATTAAGTAAATGATCAAAGGTAAGAGTTACCTCAAGTAGCTGGTCATTTTTCAGGAGACTTTTGATCCTGTATATTTGATTCTTTATCAAATATTCATGTCTCAAAAGTTTGGCATCTCGTGTTAAGAGTACTCTCTTCTCCTTCTGAGTTTGGTCTATTAGATCCCTGAAGAAAAAAAAAGAAACGCTTTCATAAAGCAAGCTCCACCTCTTTAGAAAATAAACACAAGAAAATGTTTATGAGTTCTGACATTCAAACTACACAGTACTGTATGAATCTATTTACTAGAATTGCACCTTGCTTCAGGCTTCTTAGAGAGTGGTATCGCAGCATCAATCCCAACACAACGCAAATGCTTAGCCAAGCCTTCAACCTGAGAGGTTTTCACATCAAACACACAGTTCATAAACATGAGGGTCCAAATCTTAGACATCATTGTCTAAAAGTTAGTTGGTGTGAATATCCAACTGTAATTTGAGCCACTAAATACTAATATGTGATTAAACATACCATCACATCACACAAAAACTTGGGGCATCCATCACCTCCCAAGGATGGATCCCATGGAGGGGGGCCTTGCCAATCTTCCAGAACTTCATGGGTCTTTTGTTTACACACTGATCCATCAGATGTCCTTTTAGTTTTCTTTTTGGATGTTTTTGGCTTTCTGTCAGTGTCCTTTAACAAGATTTTGTCACCGTACTTCTTGCCAATCCATAAGAGACTACTGTCTGCTTTTTCAGTAATTTTACATGACTTCATGGAATCTACCTCCTCAATGATCTCTATGGTACTATGTAATTCAGGCGTAGTTAAGCGGATCATATTTGAAGCTTCACAAAATTTGGTTCTTGTCACCATGTTACACCCATTTGATATGTCAGCTATCTGCTTCAAACCAGGATCAAAATCAAAGGGTAAATGCTTACTCCGATTCCGTGAAGAATTCCCTACATTGAATACCAAAGACAATCAAATAAATTAGTGTCATAACAATTAAGATGAAGAACAGTACAACATTCTGTGATTATATAATCAGTTATACCATAACTTTTTAACATTGTTTCAGCTGATTTTTCTCTGAAAAAGTGAAAGAGCAACTTGAAGCACTTGGGTTTAGAAGGAAATCAATGGTGCCTACTCAAGCAGCTGGAAGAGGGAAGCATGTCTAGTAAGGCACCAGAACAAAACGAGCTTCTACAGAATTTTCAATTCAAGTAAGCTAGTGGATTAAAGTCTTTACATCCACTTCTAATTGGATTTAAAGAATTTCAACCTTCTCTAACAACCTTGGCATGGAATACATTGAATATCTCAATCAAACAGTGAGCATCTTCTGCTGCATATATCTTCTGCTCTTCTGTTAGAGGACGTAGGGACCAGTCACTGCACTGAAGTTCCTGAATAAAATACAAATACAAAAGCCTCATACCATATTAACCTCGGCTTCACAAATCTAAATTAGAACGCATTTGAGTGCTTTCAAGTTGTTGTGATGTAATATGTCTTTAAGTATCGATAAATACAAACCTTGGAGAGTGAAATGCCTAAAACTTCGTTGCAGATTGTTGCCAAACTCTTGTTCTGTTTCGATGTCCTTCGCCCAGGTTGTTTCGGTTGTAGATAGTGGTATACGGCAGTAATGTCCATAAAAGGTTCCACCTATACCAGGTAATTTTGATTAATCACAAAATAATTGCAGAAATCCAGAACTACTAATCAGCTTACTCATGAAACTTTTTCCATGATCATAAACTGCACAGCCTAAAGTACTGCAGATTAATATAAAACCCAAGTCACTGAGTAAATTCTATTACATTTCCCCTCAATGCAGCTCAGAAATATCACCGGTGATCCTCTCTAATATATATTTATCGGATAAAGCAAATCAGACATGAAATCAAGTTAAAATACATTCTGAATTTTGTATAATTCCACTCATTACAGCTCATATTTAGCTAATTATGTAACCCAAAGAAAAAAAATTAAAAAGAGCTCATAGTTAGCTCTCTCAAACCTAACGAGAGCACTAATTCTCTAATCCGACACTTTCTAGGAATGAAAATGAAGCATGATGACAATTCAATACCGATAAAAAAAACAGTGAAATTGCGAGAATTCCTCAAAAACTGTCTTATCGCTTACTCTATCAAAACCAGGATTGCAGCCTTGCTCACAAAAGGTAGAGGACAAATAAACCAAATCCTGCTTAAATCTAAACCCCAGCTTTACAACATCAGGCGACACAAACACTTCTCTCAACAACTCGTACACCGACGGCAGAGGAATCGCTTGGAGATCTAGTAGAAAAACCGGCGACTCGTCCGAGTTGACGAGTCGGCAAGCGATTTGGAGGAGGGAGACGGTGGGGAAGGTAGACGCGTGGCGATTGGGCTTCCATTCAGCGTCAAGCCCGATGACCGAGGAGTGAGTCAACGCATGACTGAGGTGAGTGAACTCGGGCGAGTTATTGGATGTGACGAGGTGAACGGCGAGCGCATCGTCTCGGATCGTGGGTTCCATCAATTGGTAAAGATCGCAAATGGAATTGGACGAGTTTGCTTTGTTTTTGTTGGTATTGGGCTGCTCCGATTGGGCCTAGTGATATAGGACTGTCAACTTGCTGCACATTAATTAAATTGATTTATTTTTTTTAATCAATGATTGTGACACTATCATGTGTATATAATAAATAATTTTTAATATCTTAAAATATTATATAAGAATAAAAAGTATAAATAATTATATTTGATTTTAAAAAATAAAATAAAAAATTTAATTTATCAATTAAAATAAAATTTAAAAATTTTAATAAATTTGTTATATTATTAAGAGTAATTTTGACTTTATTAAAAATTAATGCGCCGGTGTAAATAATTGTCGTTCATAAATAAAAATGAACTTTCCTTTTTTATATAGTATAAAAGTAATATATTAGCCTTCATGCTACATCGTACTCACATGCATATAAAATTAATCGTCGTAGCATTTGTTTTTGTATATATATATATTAATATTTATAAATAACAATAAAATATTTAATTGAATAATAGTTATTTTAACATTTTTATATAACAAAAATGAATAATTTTTTTTAAAAATAAAATAATTAAGTGTACAATTTTATATCATTAACCTTTTCTTTTATTATTATTAATATTTTTGTTAAAAATATATGAAATTTAAATATAATAGAAGTCGTATATTAAGATCCATAAAGTGTTATATAAATATTTCAATATTATTATTAGAGTACGAGTTTTGCCGACAATACGTACGAGTAAGCATTGGTTTTGTCTTGATCCCATGATTAAATTCATAATCAATAAATAATAAAATAAAAGATCAAATTAAGCAATAAACTAATTATGAAATTTTCATTTTTAATTCCAATAATTTTTCAATAATTCCGAGATATTCATTTACTAAAAGTAAAAAATTTATTACACCAAAATACCGTATCATATACTAAATCACGTGATTACTAAAATTTATATTCCGATATTCGATTAATTAAAGTATTCGTATTAAAATAAATAACTACACTTATTATTTATTTTCTATTTTTAAATAAGTAAAATAACTAAAAAGAGTATAAAATATCAATATGTACATAAGAAATATAAAAGTAATATGTTGGTATTCTTTGTTTTTTGATAAGTCAACACTAAAATTCAAAATTGAATTGAATTAATGTTTTTTTTTAAATAATAAGTGACTACTAAATTGATATTTTTTTTGTTTGACTTTGATATTTATTAAAGTTTTTGTTAGGATCGATTTATCTAACTGTGAATATCCATAATATAATTAATGATCTTATAATTATATTTCTTAATTACAATTTACAACCCTAATTAATCCATTATGAATTGACACGTGGATTGGCGCTAAAATCCCAACTTCACCCGCGAAAACTGAATCCCCCGCCAAAGCCTTTTCTATTCCCGGGTTTTTTTTTTATTGTTTTTTTCCAGCCAATAAAAAACCCTCATTCTCCGCGTCATTCTTCCTCCATTTCTCTCCCTCTCTGTCTCTACAGCATACGCACACTGTTAGATTCATCCCCGCCAAACATGCCGTCACTTAGACGAAGAACCCTAGCTCCAGAGCCAGTTTCTCCAATGCCGGAATCCAGAAAACGATCCAAATCGATGCAAGAAGAAGAGGAGGAAGACTACAGCGATGTGTGTTGTGAGAAATGCGGGTCGGGCGAGCGCCCGTCGGAGCTTCTGCTCTGTGATGAATGCGATCGCGGATTCCACCTCTTTTGCCTCCGTCCAGTTCTTGTTGCCGTGCCCAAAGGCCGCTGGTTCTGTCCCTCTTGCTCTAATCACAAAAACCTTACAAGTATGTTAATCGGTTCTTGATTTTTTTTTTTTTTTCAGGGATTTTTTTGGGTATCATTTTAAGTATGTATGTATAGATCCTAGATGTCTATTTAAAGTCTTGTTTTTCTCACTTGAAAAGCAAACATTTCGACTAGAACTGAGAATCAGAGGGTTCTCGATAGGGTCGAGCTGCTATTTTCCTTTTTTTTTTTTTTTTTTTCTTTTGGCTTTTGGGATTGATTTGCTGAGGTGTTTGGGTTTATGCTTGGTAGCATCATAAGGTATCTATATTTATGTTTTCGTTCTGATATTTGATTGTATCAAGGTGTTTTGTGTGTTGATATTTATGGAATCATGGGTGTGGTCATCTTATTTCTTAAATCCAGAAACTTCAATAGGAGATGCGTGTGCGTGTGTGTGTGTGTGTGTGTGTGTGTGTGTGTCTTAATATGATATGGGTTCTTGCTACTAATATGCATTAATGTTTCATCATTTTTGCATCTACTTGTGTCATGCATGTGTCGTCAGGCCATGCTTTATATCTAATAAGGTTTGTTGGGTGGAGGATTTGGATTGAGGACATTATTTGGTGTTTAGGATATTAAGTGGATTTAAAAGTTCACCATAATGATTCAGAAAAAACCCTAAAATTTATGCTAAAGATTTTGTTATTTGAACTCCTTAACAAGTTTCATATTGTTCTTAGCATCTGTCATATTAAACCCGGTCGATTTGAACTGCAGATTTTCCTCTTGTCCAAACCAAAATTGTTGATTTTTTCCGCATTCAAAGGTCTTCACAATCTGCTGAAAAGCTCAGTCCAGGTAGACGGACTTCCTTGATTTTCTGCTAGTCTTGGCTAAACTTTTTGTATAATTGTGCATGCAGTCTCTTAATGGTGTCTTTGCTATTTGGCCTCCTCCTTAGATTGTAGAAAGAGAAGAAAACGAAATAGTGGACTAGTGATGGCAAAGAAGAGAAGGAAGTTGTTGCCCTTCAATCCTACTGAGGATCCTGTTAGGAGATTGGAACAGATGGCATCGTTAGCCACAGCATTGACAGCAACTGGAACAGAGTTCAGTAACGAGCTGACTTATGTTGCAGGCATGGCTCCAAGATCAGCAAACCGTGCTGTGCTTGAAAGAGAAGGCATGCAGGTATGTTCAAATTAATGATTTTCACTACTGCATTTCTAATGATTTTTTTGTGTAAAAAGTAGATTTTTTCAATATTGATGCTTATAGATAGTCTAGAATGAAGGCTGTGTGGGTTAAGATTTTATTCAACGTGAGAAGACTAGAGTTAGACGCTGTATGCAAACTTCCATCAAAATTGGCATCTTGAGAAAGTAATTGCCTAATGCTATGTACTTGCCAACCTTATTATGAGTCCATTCTTGTAATTCAGAACATTCAAGCTGGGCAAATCTAGAGGTTCCTGCTATATACTACATATAGTGCCTCATTTGGTCATAGATCAAATGCTATTGATGCTGCTGCTTAATTCAAAGTGTTGTTGGTCTTAATTTTCACAATGCTGTCTGATTAACCAAACATTTGATGGACAATTCAGGTTATATCAAAAGATGATGCAGAAACATTGAATCTCTGCAAGAATATGATGGAACAAGGAGAATGGCCACCACTAATGGTTGTTTTTGATCCAAGAGAAGGGTCAGTGCCCTTCATTCTCATTGCTGTATTCATGCTTAATGCAGAGCTCATAAATTGTGTTTTATCCAACTTGAACCAGGTTTACTGTAGAAGCAGATAGATTCATACGAGATTTAACAATAATCACAGAGTATGTCGGAGATGTAGACTACCTCAAAAATCGTGAAAATGATGATGGAGATAGCATGATGACTCTTCTCACTGCTGCTAACCCTTCCAAAAGTCTTGTCATCTGTCCTGATAAGCGTAGCAACATTGCTCGGTTTATCAATGGCATAAACAACCATATACCGTATGTTAATACTCCTACTCCATACAACTTAGTATGATTTCAAATGTAGTTATTCTCTGATTTTTGCATCTTCTTCTCCAAAAAATAAGAATGCAAAGGGTCATTTATGCTGAAGATAAGTTGTTCTCTGATGCAGGGGTGGGAAGAAGAAGCAAAATGTAAAATGTGTAAGGTTCGACGTCAACGGTGAATGCCGTGTTCTTTTGATTGCAAGCAGGGACATCAGAAAGGGAGAGAGACTCTACTACGATTACAATGGATATGAAAATGAGTACCCAACAGAGCACTTCGTCTGACCACACAGGAACTCCTCCACAACAGATCAAATAGCAATTCTTTGTAACTCAGTTGCTAGCTTTGTATTCTCCCACCAACTCAATTACAACTCCTTGTCACATAGCAGCAGCTAAAATTGTCTGAAATAGACTTACATCTTCTCATCTTGTATAAGCCGGTGCCAACATACTAATTTAACAAAGAACTTTTGCTGCGATGTTTGTTGACCAGTATGCACAAAATTATGACCCAAACTCGAGGAAATGTAAACCATTGCTTCATCTCTTCTCATGGATTTCCTGCAGAAGCCATATGGCATATGTACCTCTTCTGTAGTCAGTGTCTGTTCATTTATGACTTAAAATGGGCCTGAGCCAACTGAAGTTTTTGCCATTGTAATCATTCAGCTTATGGGCTTCCCTATATTTGCAGGTTAGTTAAACAAGAACAGCCTCTTTTTACATGAAGGCCCAATAGAGTAAGTAATCATTTCACCCAAAATCCAATTTAATTCCCATTGTTTTCATCTTTGACATACAGCAACAAATTCCAGATTGCAACAATACAGAGAGATGTCCTTATGTTGTGTGACTGTAAAGAAATTTGACAAGGGGGGTGGGTGGCAGCATAGCAGATCAGGGACAGTAGAGTAGGGATGGTACTGTCAGAAAGTAGAGGAAATAAAGAACTGATGATTATGATCCAATTACAGGACCACTCTATCTCAACCCACTCTGCAATATCTTAGTGTGGTCCAATTATTTACCCCTTATTGCCATTACTCACTCCCACATCATCACAACCTTGGATCATATGTAATATTTCAAATCTCCCCGATTAAAACAACTACTATTAAAACAGACTAAAACCCACAAACGGGTGGAATCGAACCCTATAGAATCTCAACTTTGTTGCTCAACCTCTACTTCATTTGCAGTCAAATCATCACATGATGAAATATTTTTCATTCACGTATTTCAATTTTGTAATAATTAATTATTTGCAGTATATTTATAATTTTATCGAGATTTATTTAATTTATTATTTTTTAAAAAAGAAAAGAAAAGAAAAATGTAGTGATCCTTGTGGTGGAAACTGGAAAGGTATGTGTACTTGTATTTGGGGATTATAAGGTGTGATGATGGGAGATTGGGAGGAGAGAGTTATGGGTCAGACCACTCCAATTCATCCAAAACCAAAAACCACATCTCCTTATGTTTTTGGGCCTAAAACTCTTTTGTACACATACTACTGCTACTACTACTGTCACCAACTCACCAATCCATTTTTGCTTTTCTTTTTTCTTTTTTCTTTTTTTTTGGAACTTTATGTTGAAGTAGATATTTATCATTCTGGAAATTTAAGTGGATTTTTTTATAAATATTTATTCATCGAAAACATAATAGAATGTACACAATTTATGAACTAAAAAAAAAACTTACTTGAAAAATATTGTCCGTACTGAACCAGTCGAATTACAACTATTATTGTACACTAATCATACAATAAAGATAATGCACATTAATAAGTTTGATTCGACATAATTGAATTTGAATTAAATTTATTGTTCAAACTCCACCTATTTCCACATCATACGTTGTGCAATAATTAAGAAATCCAACCAAATAAATAGTCCCACAAAATAAAAAATTGAAAAAAAAATGAATCATACAATCAAAAGTTTGTTGCCCTTAAAAAGCTCTGAAAAGAAATAAAAATCATTATTATTATGTAAAATAAAATAAAATTTATATGCACATAATAATAAAGAAATAAAGAATACAAAGAGAAAGCAAAAAAGTAGAAGAGGTTGAAAAGGTAGTTAAAGGACAAAGTGGTTAGTGGGTACCCATCCTAATTAATCCCACTTCAGAGAAATGCAACCATCATAGCCCCACCTTGTTTGGTGCTCACTGTCCATATTATAAACCAACCCCCCCTCCCCTTTTTCCTCCAAAATTAAAATATATTAAAGCAAAAATAATATATAATTTTCAACTATTGTGAAAACCCATCCACTCATGCTACATTGGCTCCGTCCACAAATATATTATAAAAAATAAAATATCAATTTCGTCTTCGTCCATTTATTCAATTCATGCAAATATACATCCGTATTAAGTTACATAAATATTTTCTTGAAATCCATTTATATCTTTTTTCTATCTCTATCACAACATTTGAATACGCGTCCGCTTTACTAAATCAGCATTTAATCAGTCTAACTTATAAAGTGAAATAATTACACTCGACTACTCAAAAAGAAATGAAAAAACCCCCAAAAAAAAACCATATCTACTATTTTCTACATATCTCACATAGTACACCCCCCACCAAAACATTCAATATTTATTACATCTAACATAATATAAAAAAAAAAAATATATTTTTGTGCTTATACCAGTTGTGATACCATATATGTTTTTTCATTCTCATTTGTTTTTTTATTTTTTGAAATGTGACGTATTGATTTATACATTTATTTTCATCTGTAATATAATTTAAAACGTAACAAATTATTTATTATATCACACAGAGACGACGTATCACGATGGATAGTATATATAGAGAAGAAGAATAAGATTATGTTATGCTAAGATTGGTAATACAACATTGCATGTTTTACCCAATTCTTGAAAGTGTTTGATATGAATATTGTTTCATCATTTCTAGGGTTGTAGATCTAACAATGGACACATTCTTTTTATTTTTTTATTTATTTTTTTGGTTTCTCCCAAAGTAGATATTGGTAGATTTTTGGAGTCTCCAACCCCTCATGTCCGAAACTCACATGAAGTCAACTTGGATATTCTTCCACCATTTTCTCACCACATACTCAATGCATCTCCCCTATCTTTGTTTTTTTAACTTTAATATCTTTATTATTATTTTTTAATAGTGAATATTAATTTCTAATCATTTTCATTTCATTATTGAATAAGAATAACAATAAATTTTAAAAAAATTATATTTTTGGTACCATATGAAAGAAGTGTTGCATTTTAAATCCCGCACTTTATAGGTTAACATTTTTAGTTTCACATAATTAAAAAAAAAAAAAAAACGTTGCAAATGTGATCCCAAAATCTAGTAGATTTGGCCCTGTGGAATTAGTGTATGGGATCACGTCCGTAATATTTTTTAATTCTACGGGACTAAAATCGTTAATCTAGTATAATACGGGAACAAAAATATAATATCCTTTATTTATGTACTAAAATTGTAATTTCCCCCTGAATATATAGTCGGGTCCTACAAAAAAAATTAAATATTATAATATTGTTCTTGAAATTTGAAAATTTTAAATAAAAATATTTGCGAGTTCAAGAAAATTAAATTGATTTGTTTGAGTGGACAACTCATCGTGCCACAAATTATTTTTGTGGCTGGAAATCAAGATTGGGTATCTAGCTATAATGTCAAAGAAATTCCTCATTTTTAATTTGTTTCTTGTTTTTTTTTTTTTAAATTCCTTTTTCTTTTTAATAATTATTAAATTTTTATTTTTATTTATATTTTCTTAAAAATGTCAATCCAATGGAATAGGAAAGGGTTTGTGTCACATCAGATAAATTAATTGTGTCCCGGAAATTTATTTTCTTGTAATGATAAAAAGAAACATATCAGGTGATTTTTCACATTCTCAATCCGGAAATTAGTAAACACTCCCTTTGATATCCCACCTCCACTTCCTCTTATCCTAAAGTCGAAAATACCCCCGATAGGAATTTTCGATCATTTTTAATAACAGTATGTTTTTTTTTTTTATTCTAAGTTTATTGGTTACTTTAAATTTTTGATGTATTACGTACAGAATATTATAATATGTTGGTTCATTCAGAAATGTCGATGTATTTTAAAAAACTAAAAACACCCAAAAAAAATGTAAATTTAGTCATTTTTTAATTGTTAGAAAATTATTTAAACATCAAGTAGTGAAAAAATAGAAAAAGAAAATATTTTAAGGGGCAAAACAGAATTTTCAAAAAAAAGTTCGCACGACATAGTACCATACACACACATATTCCCTTTCAACTTTTTATTACACACACAATTATACATTATTCCTCCAAGACTCATAAATTTTTTAAATAAATAAAATAAAGGGATAATTATATTTATATTTATGATTTATGATCTATTTACATAAATTATTCTTATCTTTTGTGTATTACAGAAACCACCACCGACTGTCAAAAAACAGAGATAGTTGATGTAATGATGTTAATGTTATTGAGGATGTATGAGTAATTTTTTAAAAAGTATAGACGATTTGTGTAAATAACGTTGATATTTTTTATGGGTGATTTTCTAAAAATCATGAATAATTTGTATAAATAAACTATAGATGATGGAATATAAATATAATTATCTCTAAAAAAAAAAAATGAATTTCGTTTTGACTAAATAATTTCGAGAAGCATAAACAATATATATAATTATGAAAATATTGAACTGGCTGAATCGACATGCACTTTGATTAATTAATAAAATCCAAAAGATTAAATTTTATTAAACTACTGTCGACTTTAATACATACGTGCATTTGAATTCATGTCGATATCAAATGTAAAATAATAATAATAATAATAATATCCTAGCTTTTATTACCACCACATTATGTGAAAAGAATATTCATAAACATAGGAACATTCTTCAATAATAACTATATATATATATATATATATTAATAATCAATGATCAAGTATTATAGCGGAGAGATTGGTTTTTCATGATGTGGTGCGACATCATGATATATATATATATGTCCAGCTAAGGAATCTGGCTACAGTTAATTAACCTAGTACATGTACAAAAACCACATGCTTTGTCTCCAATTAATCCCATGATTAATTAAATTAGGATCATTAATATAAATTATTTCATAATTAAGAAAATTAATTTGTATTGTACGTATATGTGACATACACAAACATTCTACATTGATTACAGATGAAGAATTTGAACGGTTTATAAATTACAGGGCATTATTTCTTTAACGAGATGCTTTTTTAGGACAAAACTGTTAAATTCATACGAAGTCGGAACAGATAATATCTTGCGTAACAGGACATGGACATAATCGGAAATTGCATCAACATGGTTGATTGAGGTGATTCATAATTATTATTAATCTTCATGTGGGTGATCATAATTTGAGTGCCCTTTAATTTTTTAGCTATATTTGAGGTGGCAAGATTCTTGCCAATGCATTTGATGCCCAAATCTCTGAACATTGTCTTGTGGAGAGAGAGGATCCGGAATCCAGATCCGTGTTTGTCAAAGACATGTCTAATCCATTTATGGGGTATGTTTTGATTTAATTTTTTTGCGAGTAATTGGATCAAGGATCCATGTATTCACCTTTCTTTTTACTCGGATATTTAGACTCACCTCAAATCCAAACCCAAACCCAAACCCGAATCCGAATCCGAACCTGACCCGGATCATATATTATTGTATGATGGATGGTTTTGATCAAAAGAAGAAAGAATAGATGCAAGACAAAATTTTATAATTAAGAATAAGATGGTGTCACATGAGTTATAATTATGACCTACTCTTGGGGTTGTTGGTACTCTGTCTGTACTAAACACTTCATTATGTAATGATTTGGTCGGGAAATCAAAGTGAAAGTAATGTTTAGAATAGGATTATGATGAACAATATGTTTGATTCATTACAAACAACGCCCATAATTGTTCTCCACTTTTGCTAACACTTCTTTCAACATATTTTAACTTTCTTACCTAACACTTTTATCTCCACTATCAAAAAATCGTGTTTCATAAACACTTTGGAACAATGTTTGATTTACTTTCTAAAATATTCAAACTTTGTTTTTCTTGAATCTCAATTAATTTATTTCATAAAATTAAAATTAAAAAGCGGGAGAACGCATAATAAATATCTTTATTTCTCGAATATATATATTTGGATTAAATACAGTTAGCACCCCTAAAGTATTCACCCTACATCAATTACTCCCCTGAAGTATTAAAACCTTCAAAGACCCCCCTGACCTTTGTTTAAAATTTCAAATGCCCATTTTACCCTTAATACATATATATATATATATATATATATATATATATATATATATATATATATATATATATATATATACAATTAATAAAATCAAAAGGGCTGATAAATTAATAAAATATAAATCAATATATAATCATACATATTTTATATATATGATAATTATGTCAATATGGTAATTTTATGCATGTATAAATTTATTTTTAACTTGGTTTGACAAACAAATAAAATTAAAATAAAATGTCACAAGTATTTTAGGATCACAAAATAAAAAGAGTTCGATGAACAAGTGAAATTATATTAGACAAATAGTGATTTTGGCATTTTAAAAATTACTTTATTTTTTCTTTAAAAAAAAAGTAATTTATGTAAGGGTAAAATAGACATTTGAAACTTTAAAAACAAAGGTCAGGGATTTTTTTGAACGTTTTAAATAAGAGGGTAATTGATATAGGGTAAATACTTTAGGAGTGGTAACTGTATTTAACCCTATATATTAATAAATTAAGTTGATAAATTCAAAAAGTAATTCAAACTCATATCATCTTGATTACGTAGGGTCATGCGTTTAAATTTTGAGTGAAAATATCTTAATTAGTAGTTGTGTTATTTATAATTAATTATATTAGTTCAAACTAATTAATTTGTTTCTTCGTTTTTAATAATATTGATGTATTGATTGAATTTATGTGTTATTTATTTTCAACAAAAATAGTTCAAAATTAAAGTTGAAATTATTTGAATTTGAAATTATACAAACAAATACAATGAATTTGTCAAAAAATTACAAAACTATAATTTCAAATTCATGAATCCAAATATAACCTAACGAACTCTGACGCCTTTATCATAATACGGTTTCTCTCGATCACGTTGAAAAATATTAATATGGCAGAAGTAAAAAATTATATCATTTACCGTCGTTTATCAATTAAAAAATTCAATTATTTTTGTCAAATTTCTTTGAAGTCAATAGTTTTTGTAGGGTGGAAGATAGAGCAAAAACTTTTGGATAGTTTTGAGGAAAGATGTTGACTAATTTTGATGTTTGGTACAAAGTAGAGAATTTTGGCAAAATTAATTAACTTGTGTAGGTGGTTGGCGAAAGTTCCTTTTTCGCCTTTTTTAAAAGTTATATTGATGGAGAAATGGCGCAGGATTTGTAGTCAGAATATGTCGATTGATTTAAAATATTGATGTATTAAATAATATTTAAATTTGTGTATACTGAAGTACTAATGAATAATATTTTTTATTTTAAAACAAAAGAAAAGTTATATTTATAATGGTCATACACTCGTTGCAATTAGAGTTGATGTTGTTCTTTGATAAAATCTGTATTATTTTATTATATGATATAAATACTTCAAATTTTGTCATTTGGATTTTTTTTTTTTTGGAAAAACGTATATGATTTAAGAACCACATATAAAACCCGATAAGTACATAAAACACCGCCGAACATCTTGAAATGAGCAAATTCTTCCACAATTCTTGCATTTTATACACTTCGATCCCAATTGGACCTGATGACATTTGATCACTTCTTGAGAACAATTTGATCATTTCTAGATCAATATACCACATTGATTATACAATTCAGCCATTATTGTATGGGTTAAGTACAAAAATATATATGAAATTATTCGGTCAAATTTAAAATTTTATGCAGTTTTTTTGCTACTGTCGATATTTTTCTGTCATAACCTTAATGAAAGGAGGTCATGTGTAAACAATAAATTTGAATGAAGTATAAGTATAATTTATTTATTTATTTTTATTGTGAAAAAAGTATAAATTCGTATTTTTAGAGAAGATGTGATTGTAATTAATCCAGACTATAAATCACAATTCCCAAATAACATATTAGATTACCACATCTAGTGTTTCTCAAGTTATACGCTTATTAATTTAAGCATTAAAAGAGTAGCTAGTATTCTTCTAACCAATCTTTATATATATATATATATATATATATATATATATAGGTTAATTAGGATTAATTTGAACATTCAAAATCTACTTAATAAATGTTTAACAATGTTCTTTTGACTTATTTTGTGTAAATGCCCCAAAAGATCTGTTGCTTTATATCAGTACTAGTCGTTATGGCACGTTGTTCCTCCATGCATATAATGAATAAATTCTTTGCATACTTTAAAATTTATAAATCAATAAATTATATTAAAAATAAAAGAAAAAAAAACCAATTCACCAATTAATGTAAATTTTGAAAAAATTAAATAAGTTAGTTATTTTATCAGTTGAATGACATTTTTGAATTCACAAAAAAATAGTAATAATACCTAATCTATATATCACCAAATGCTATGACTTACAAGTCAATTTCAAACGTCGCCGCACTTATAATCTGAGTTCGAATCATATCAAGACATTTAGTAAGACTAAACGTACATACTGATTTATATATTATTGACCATAAATTAACTATAAATATCTTGATACACATAATACAGATACAATTGTCGTTGACGAGTTTGTGGGTGCTGCCCAACTGTGAGCACTCGAACCAAGTGACTATCAAATCGACAGCCCTCAATTTAGACCAAAGAATTAAGAAAAAAAAGACAAAACCCTTTGATTTTTCCAATAGATTTTTGCCACTTTTATTCATTATGAATTTCCCTTGCTTCATTAATTACATGTTAATGTGATTTTAGTAATTTATTAATTGCCCATAATGACCGATTAATACATTATTACAGTTATGATCAAATTAAAGAGGTTGCTAATTAATTACATTGGAGAATAATAAGTCGCTACTTACTAATTTTGAATATACAACCCCGACTCTTCATCCAAACATGTCTATTCAAATGACGACTTTGAGTCAAGAATCTTTACATTTCTTCTTTGCCTTCAAAAGTGTGGAAAGCTTCAGCATCTTATCCTAACCACTCCACCCACCACAATTTTCCATATTTACATGTGTATATGTATATTATATACACCAGTTGCTGTGATACATTGTTTCTATATGCATATAATAAATAATATTTTATATGAAAAAAACTTAATTTATCAGTTAATATAAAGTTTAAATAATTGAATAAATTAATTATCTTATCAATTAAAGAATATTTAAAAAAAATGATGCGACAATATCATTAAATATACTGTATAGATATACATATGTGCATGCATGTATATACATACATATACTGTATATATACGGAATATGCGTTAATTGGTATAGATATGTGTAGATAAAGTTATAATGTTATCTTACTATATTATTTAAAAAGTTCAAATATGTTCCATAATTTAAATTAGGCTAAGATTTAAAATATAAAATAAGATGTAAATAAATGATTTTCTATCAATAAGTTAATCTGAAGCTACTTTTACTTCTTCTCGAGAACTTCCAGCTTAGTTAGATTTGAGCAAAATATATGATACACTTGCTATGTGATTGATCATTTTTTTTGAAGTATATACTAATTGCATCATACAACTGAATCGGGTTCGTTTACATTTGATATAAAATTAGAATTTTTGATTATTTGATTGGTTCGATTCGATTAAATTTGATTTTTTTTTCAAAGTTTGGTTAAAAAATATTTGAAAAGAAGAGAGAGAGAGAGAGAAATTGAAACAATTTAATTTAGCCAATAATGTAAAATTTAATCAGGGAAGATTAATAATTCATGTTGATCCTACCCTACCTCCCCCCACCCCACCCCAATCCTAAAGAAAAGGAAAAAAATATATATATGTATATATATATATATTGTATTTAATTTTCCATAAATGGAGGGAAAAATTGGGAGAGTAAAATTGGGGCATAATTGCAGAGCGTACTGTTTGGTACACGCAGTGTAAGTATTGCTACACACACACACACACACACACACACACACACAGAAAGGAGAAGGGGAAGGGGAGGTGGAAATCTCGTTTCTCGGGCCATCCATTCACGAATATCAAGGAATTTCTGCTTTTCTTCCTTTTCCATTTTTAGTTCCTATTTTTTCTTTTTTTTACAATTCGACCCCTTAACTTCCTATTAACTATTATTTCTCTCGCCTTCTCCCTTTGTTTTTTAATCGTCAGTCCTCATTTTTGCTCCCTTTCTAGAGAGAGAGAGACACACACACACACACACAAACCCTCCATCTCTCTGCTTCGAGTTCCACACGATCTCATATAACTGAATCACACCCATGTCATGTGAGCAAATCCTTCCGTTCCAAAACCTTCTCGCCTTTTTTTTTTTTTTTTTTTTTGTACATGATGTGGATTTTGATGATAGTGTGTTTTCCGTTAATTTTCAGCGTGAAATGTGGTAATTTGGTTGGCGGAGTGCGTAAAGTCGTTATCTTGGTAATGGGTTTTGGTTTTCTGGGTTAAGTGAATCCGGGTTTTTTGCAGAATGGGAAAAGTTTTGTTTTGGCCTTGTATTTTCCAGGCGTGGTTGTGTGAAATAAGGAACAAGTTCGCTTCTTTTTATTGTGGGGAGTTATTCATGTTGGGAGACCAGGTTCAATGGGTGTGGATTGGGATCCATGTTGGATCTATTGTTTATTTTATCTGTTGTTGTTATCAGTGGTAGTATTTGTTTTATGTTTCTTGATGGACTGATGTTTTCATTTGTTTATTTATAGCTTTGCTGAAACCTTGGTTGTGGTGCTCGTGTTTGTTTAGTCAGTTAATTTTTTCAATCTTTAATTCTTCTCTCTTTGTTGTTTAAAGGTTTTATATTAGAGGAGAATAAGCACATTGCCTAGGGCTTAAAAAGTTGGTTTCTTGCCGGGAGGTTTGTGTTTTCTCATGGCCTAACACAAGGAATCATGGATAGCTCCAGCATCGTCAATGAGGAATCTGGATTCATCGACGTCCCGGAGCACATTGCGCCAGACCCTGATCTTGTTTCTGCTGCAAATTGGGAATATGATGTGTGGATTAGCACACCTCAGAGTGTTAGAGAGCGCAGAAGGAAATTCATTAGATGGATGGGACTGAGCCCAGATAGGTTAGAAGGAGAAAATTCTGTACATCCACGTGATACTGGTGAAGATGGTGTTCTCATAGGAGATATTGATAGAATTATGGAGAATAACGGGGCTGTGTTAAGCACCTCAAGTATTGAAGATGATTTTTCTCGTAGCAGCTCGTCTGTGTCAAGTTGGAATATTGATGATCTGGATTTGTCCCAGGGGCTCGCTTTAAGTGAATGCAGAAACGGCAATGGGAATTATAATTGCCAAACCGGATTCGGGATGGTGGAAGATAAGAGGCTTGGAAAAATTCGAGTAATGGGGTTGGACCAGTTGTTTTCATCTGGGAAATTTGAGGGTGTGTCTCAATTCTCTCCCTCTGTTCAGCGATTTGCACGGGCGGAAATTGACGGAAATGGTTATACACCCAGAACATTGGATAGACTGAAGAATAGGTGGCTGAGTAAATGGCGCTCAATGAGTTGTATTATTAGTAGGAGTGTCAGAGATAATAATGTGGAATTAGGTAGGTTCAGCCGAGCTGGTGAACGAGGATATGCAGAGTCAAGGTTCGCCATAGTCGGAGAAAGTTGAAGGAACTTTCAGCCCTCTTCACGCAACAAGATATCCAAGCCCACGAGGGGTCTATATTGACAATGAAATTCAGTCTTGATGGACAGTACCTGGCTAGTGCTGGTGAAGATAAGATAGTCAGAGTCTGGAAAGTGGTGGAAGATGAGAGATCTGATACAACTGACATTCCAGATGCAGATCCTTCGTGTGTATACTTCTCAGTGAATCATCTTTCCGAATTGGGACCTCTTATGCTGGAGAAAGATAAAGTGAATAAATCTAAGAGTCTAAGGAAAACATCAGACTCTGCCTGTATTATCTTCCCTCCAAAGGTTTTCCGAATTTTAGAGCAGCCATTGCATGCTTTCCAAGGACACAATGGGGAGATCTTGGATCTTTCGTGGTCAAAGAGTAATGTATGTTGAGGATGTGCAACTTTGACATAAAGTCTTTTGAACTGGTTAAATTGAACTGAACAGTCTGTCACTTTTTTTTCCTTGCAGCATCTTCTTTCGTCATCAGTTGATAAAACAGTACGTTTGTGGAGGGTTGGAGTTGATCAGTGCCTTAAGGTGTTCTCGCATACTGATTATGGTATGCACGTAGCTGTCCACCTTCATGTTATAACCAATAATAACTGACCTGGTGATGACAGATAATTTTTAACTGAATTTGGTTAACTATTGCTGATTTCTTTGGCTAAAAGTACATCTTGCTATGCAGTGACCTGCATTCAGTTTAACCCTGTGAATGATGATTACTTCATCAGTGGTTCAATAGATGGGAAAGTTCGAATTTGGACAATAAATGGCTGTCAAGTTGTTGACTGGACTGAAACAAGGGAGATAATTACTGCTGTTGCTTACCGCCCTGATGGGCAGGTCTGTTGATAACTACCCTTTGCATATTATTACATGCAAATTTTTAATTTCTTGAGACATATTAATTGTGTCTTCATTTGCTGCTTGTACAGGGTGGGGTTATTGGCTCTATTACAGCTACCTGCCGGATTTTTAACGTATCAGGTAATTATTTATTGAATTCCTGGACATTTCTATTTTATTTGTACTTTGGTTGAAAATCTTTGTTCATAGATCTCATGATGTCATTCTAGCGCATAGATGTTGAGTTGTTCTATGTCCAATTAGCAAAACTTTTGATGTCTATGTGACTTTTGGGACATTAAATGTCTGAGTGCAGTCGTTTCTTTGCCAAGTTATAAGTAAATTGAAGGTCTAAAGAAGGGATGATGTAATTTCTATTGGCTTAGAGATTCCATCTTTGTTTTTCTTCAGAAAAGGTCATAAATCCACCATATGACTTGCCCTTAGCAGCCAAACTCTCTGTGTATTCTTGAAAACTCATTTGTGGTTGTTTTTGCATATATTCAAGCCAAATTATATGAGGCAAGCAAGAAATCAAATTTGAAGTCCCATTCACTCTGTATGGAATGCAAAACTAATGTTACGTGATGGTTTAGTTATATAATTGACATTCACCTACGGGGACATTGATGCTCTGTGTTGCTTTTATCAGATAATCACTTCCAGTTGGAAAATGAGGTGTGCTTAACCAGTAAGAAGAAGTCAATGCAAAAGGATAATTGGCTTTCAGGTAACAGCCCAATTGACTGTATGAATGCTTTGTTGCTTCGGCCTATTTATTTCTCGTCGAGTTAGTAGTAGATGCAAAATATCCTAATTTTGTTGTTATGTGGATGCAGTTTTTACCACAGGACCAAGCAAAGTTTTGGTCACTTGTGCTGATTCACAAGTCAGAATTATAGATGGGCTGAATGTGATTGGAAAGTACAAAGGTTTGTACTTGATTCTTTTAATTCATTTTTTTATAACGTCAGAAATTTTTTCCATCTGACTTTGTTCCGGACTCTAAAATATTATGAATGTCTAGCTTTTTAGCTACTTTTCGGCAAGCATGAGGAGAGTTAAAAGACTGTTACTGAATTTTGTTGGTCCTATAATATTTTCAAAATGCTGTAATTCACATCTTCATTTTATGCCAGGCCTTCGAAATACTGGAAATCAGATTTCCGCTACATTTACTTCAGACGGGAAGCACATTATTTCAGCATCCGAGGATTCAAATATTTATATTTGGAACTACACTGATGTGGGAAATTCATCTTTTCCACAGCCGAAAGTCAATAAGTCGTTCGAGTTTTTCTCAGCTGATGCTTCTGTTGCCATACCGTGGTCTGGCTTGAAATCTGGCACCATCAGCGAGAGTTCCATTAATCCATTGCCATTCTCATCAGCCACTTGTTTCTCATTGAGCCAAGAGTTTCTCTTAGATTCCACCTCCAAAGGATCAGCTACTTGGCCTGAGGAAAAGCTTCCCATGTCAAGTCCGCCAGCCGGGACATCTCAATTGGGCAAATCTCAGTACAAACTTTTCAAGACTTCTTGTCAGAGTTCATCTGATACTCATACCTGGGGCTTAGTTATTGTAACCGCCGGCTGGGATGGGCGAATTAGATCGTTCCACAATTATGGGTTACCAGTACCACTTTAAGACATGTCGACAGAAATACTAAAAACTGGATATGATCTCTATTCAATGGCAGCTTTTGCAAGTCATCCACACTTGCAAATTCATTGCATGATAGGCTGGCACATAAAGCTAGTTTCGTCTGTAGTGAAGGTTGCCGGCCGGACCCCAATCCATTAAATTGCTATAGATGCATTTGGGGTACATGAGGATAGCAATCCATTGGGTCCCTTCAAATGCTGCATATTAATTCAAGTTTTGGATGGGGGGCTATGACGACAGCTAGCTGGAGTCAAATGTGCAAGTTGTGAGGCAGTACACATGATGAGGAAATTAGCTGAGGTTTGCCTTACACAAGGAACTCTGGTTACTCAGCTTAATTATACAATGATTCTTTCATTTGTTTGCTCTTGAAGTTCTTTTAGCTGCTGGGCCAGAAAAGCAGATGGGGTTTTTGCTTATAAGAGGTCTCTGCTGGAGACTGGTGTGCATGATGGAGGTCCTCGTGGGACCTAGTGTGACCTCTTTCGTTTATTCATAGAGGTGGGACTTGGTAGAGCTGGGCTGGTGGTCGGAATTTGTTTTAGGGAAAAGTAGTGGGGAACGTCTTCTTTATGGTCTGTTTGGCTGCTCTGAATGATTGAGTTATTTGTCTGCCATTTTGATCTTGATTGAACCATGAAGAGGGTGGGACGGGGCAGTCGTCTCTTTGCTAATTAGTTTCTTTAAGAAAAGAAAGAAACTGTAAACTAACTGCATTTTGCCTTTCCTTGGTTTCTTTGTGCTGAGTAAAAAGTAGAAAAGGGACGACACCACTGTAACAATCCTCCTTTGGAAAGACTGTTTTGTTTTTTCATGGTTAAAGTCATCCCTTGGCCGGCCCTTGCTTGAATAGAAGATGTGGAGGGGGACGGGTGGCTGGCCGTGTCTTGAGGAGGGCCATTATCGGCTTTTATTTCGGCTCCCAGCACGAATGAGGTGCTGCAGATAGAGACGATGGTTCGGTAATGCTGTAAATCAAGAGAGTTGATACTAATTGTATTTGTTTTGGGGACATATATGTATGTAAATAGATGTTAGTTGTGTATAGAATTGACTAGGTTTTCAGTCTATACTTGTTGCTCCTTTTGATACAAGTAATACTTTTTACTTATTTACAGGAACCCTACTCAATACTAATCTGGCACACATCGGATTTCTCTATTTCCTATCTCTATCTCTATCTCTATCTTATCTATATCTACTAACAACAAAGTATTAAAAATTATGTTGGAGTTTTGATGAAATACATTTATTATAATTATTAAGTTATTTAATTATTGAAGCCCAATGCCAAACATAATAATTTGCTCATATTATCATTTTAAATAGTGCTGAATTAGGAATTATTTAGTCAACGAAAGATCTTGCCTACACGGTAAAACTGAAGCTCCAAAAAACCTCTCAATTTAACAAATAACTCTGGAATTTGGGTTCCATCTGCACAGTAGGGGTGTGTGTGTGAGAGAGAGTATTTAAGTTTAGTCAATTGGGTTGGGCTGGGTCCAAATTTTGAGAGGAATTGTCTACACTGTCAACTTGAACAAAACAGCCGCGAGCGCCTATTGTATGTATGTCTTCCACGACTGAGATTAACCATGCCCACAATTAACTATTATAATTTTTAAATGGGTATTATGCATCTAATATAGCCACGTGGGGTATCGGCCAGCACTCTTCTACACTTAATCCTCCACTCAAATCTGCCAATTTTCCCTTTATTTCCTCCTCTGCGGGCTTATTTTCTCAGTCCACGGAACTTTTCAACATCTCCGACACATGAACAATAGAACCATTTGGTAAACCAACCGTTGCCATCTAATCTTATTGTAAATAGATGACAATGATTCCATTTTCTAGTCTGATCCAGTATATAATAATACCTTCAGTCATGACTGAGATGATGGCCTTTACAGACAGCATTCAAGTTGAAAACTCATAAACAATTGTGTTCACTTCAGAGAGACAAAACGCCACCAACAGTCGGTTGCCTTCTCCAGTTGCCAACAACTCCAATTGCCAGCCATTTCTGAGTTGCGTTCTCCAGTTTCATGAGCCTGCTTCTTCTGTTGCAAAATTTGAAATGGCCCTCAAAATGGACACTGCAAATTCTCAAATCTCATCCCAATAAGTTCCGGAGAGTTGTTATTAGACATTTGAAATGTTCATCTTGAAATCCTCCATGCACAATGGAATCTCACATTGCTCTCCTAGGAGACAAAGGATTGGGTGTGGAAGGAAGAAAAAGATGGAAGATTAAGAAAGCTTATTAAGCACAAGATATTTTGTTCAAGTCAGAATCAGGCATCTATAGTCTGTTATTATCAGAAGATAACGCGGACTGAAAATGTAATGATACAGTAAATATTTTTCAGGTATAACAATACAAACAAACATAAGATGACGAAGATAGACATCAGCTGTGCTTTGCTTCCACATGCTCGGACTTCGGACTCCAGAAATATACAGCCTACACAAGACCCTGAAAATAAAAATTGAAGTTGACCTCATCATTCCCCAAACTAGTTCATAAGAAAATATATAAGCAATCTCATTAATCATCCTAATCCAAGTGTGGATGTGCATGTATGCTTTGCACCATGTGCTTTGTCCAAGATATTTGATCCATATTGCAACATGTTCAACCAAAAAATCATCAATATTATGCATCATGAATGCCACAATGCTGCACCTGATTCTTGTATTGGAGCATTCAGAATCTTGGATGTGCATCAGTCTATATTTGGCAGGCATTACTACGGAACCTTCGAGATTACATGTAAAATCAAGCACATGTAATATATAGGGATCCACCCTTCATGATATACTAATGTTCCGTGCCACTATCACACCTTAAATGCAGATGGATTTAAGATGTGATCTACATCACATCAAAACTAACAGGGGAAATTCTTCAAATAATAAAACTCACAACAGGGAATATTAAGGAAGAACAGAGGGCAATGTATTTTGTTAAGTGTTAAGGGAGGCATCATCATGAATGCAGATGTACAAACTAAAGTGAAAGACATGCCATGTTGCTGTATGAGAATCAGATCTTATGGAAAGCAAAGAGTTTCATAAGATTAATTAACAAATGGTTCATCATTTTCAGAAATAGCATTCAGCTTCACGAAGAACTTCATGAAGACTCTTTCAAACGAGTATTGCTCTACTCTACTTCATTGATAGGTTTGCCAAAAATTTCTAATTCTATTCTTAAAGTACCAAATCCCACTAAGTTTTCTATCAAATTCTAAACAGCTAAATTTATCAATAATGAGCAATTGGTCTTGTATACCATATCAGTATCACTATGTAATATTAAATTTTTATTTTCTTAAATTCAAGATGTTTTATAGCACCTGTCGTCCTTTCTTTTCGTTTTCTCCAAAGTTTAAACAGCACCAGTGCCCTATTACACAAAGAAAGCTGATTTGGAAACAGAGTTGCTTAATAAAACAAGCAACAGAACTTGACTATTACAACACCACTCAACATTAAAAGCCTAAGCTCCAGCACTTAGATCAGACCACAGGAACAAATTCAGAGTCTGAATCACGCTAAATACAACAATGCTCTACTTAAACAACCACAATGTGCACAACTTGATTAAGTTCCAATAACAAACTTCCTTTCCTCAATCACAAAAAATTTGCTTCAGAATCTCACACGAACCTCCAAAATCAATTAAAAGAGTAAAATATCTAAAATGCACAAAAATACACACAACCATAAATAAATCATGTATAATTACTCATAAATGTTAACTTTTACCGATCATCGAGGGATGAATTCTCACGACCGCTGTCACACAGGTAGCTTTTCAACAGCTGCGGGAGCATTACTCACATTGACATTCTGACCAGCGGCGAAGGAAGAAGAGTCAGTGGAATTAACAGACTGTAAAGAGGTGAGCATCAGCGGTCGATCCTTGGCCTCCTCTTCGTCTTCGTCGTCGGTGTCGGAGGTAGTAAGGTTGACGCAGGAACACCGCTCGAGGGAGGCGAAGAACGCCGCCGCGACGCTCATACCGAACCACCGGGCGAGGCCGTCCATCTTCTCGTAGTACGAAGCTCCGTTTGCATTCTCCATCGCTTTGCTTCCAGTTTCCGTGCGATTGAATTCTTGATCGATCTACGGATCTCAGGAGCTAGAGAGGCAGATTTAGGAAAGGGGAATTGCCAAAATTAGGTTTTCTGACCTTTTCTCCGGTGGGTTAATTAATTAGTAGAGGGACAAGTATTTTATACGTTGGCCACTAATTAAAGTGAACTACAAAAGTAAGAAGAAGTATACTGTAATTGCACTTAAACTCATCTACAACTAAGAAATTACAGCTTTGTTTATTTTTGTGTCTTGTTTTGTTTTGGGCATTTTTTGAGACAAAATAAAACACACCCAATGTTTGTTTTTCTATTTTACATCTTATCTGGGTGTTTTTTTTGTTTTTGAATTTTTTATGTATAATATATATACACACACTTATATATATAAATATAATTATAAAAGATATGATTTGACAATGAACAGTATTTTTTGTCAACATAAAATACAACATTAAACATATAATATTTATATATATACATATTTATAAATATAAAAAAGACATGATTTGACAATCAACAGTAACATTTGTTTCTCAAATCCCAACATCAAACATACACCACTTATTTAAACTATTTTATATTATTTCAAAACACAAATCCAAACATACCATCTATTTCAAACACACACTTATTTATCTCTATTTTTCTCTCTCTATCTTAAAAACACCAAAACAAAACGCCCAAAACACAAATCCAAACATTATGTACATTTTTTCTAAAAAATATTTAAAATTATATTTACACCCCTTCTAAAATAATTTTCCTTACGGCTTATACCCTCTCATTACGATTTAGACGAAAAATACTAACGCTAAAAAAAAAATTACATAAATTTTTAATTATTATTAAAATTTAAATTATTTGAAAACTTCGATATCAACTTTAAATTTATAATTTTAAAAATAAATTAAAAAAGTAAAATTGAATTAAGATTATTATAATAAGAGTAAAATAGTAAAAAATAAAATTGAATTTATTTACAAAAAAAACTAAAGCAGCTAAAAGCATCCCCAATGTGCTTCTAACTTTGGTATAAAAACGCTTTTTTAGTCATTTCATAAGTAGAAGCTGGTATCGTAAACACTTTTTGAAACCATAAACTAAAAAATATTTTTCAAAAGCGCGCAAATACTCCCTTAATCTCACTCAAATTTGTGATTTGTACTCTATTGATTTCTCTCCATTTGTCAGACTTAATATGTTGGCCAGTGCTTCATTTAATAGAGGAAGCAGTGATGCTTGTTGAAGGTCTATTTTACATAATCTTTTTCTTAGGCATGAATCCTATCTATTCCTACCCAAATTAAGCTATAACTTTCCCTTCACAGAAGAATGACCATTCTTTGCCTCTGGACTTAGATAAAAGAAGGAACGACATTCGAAGAACAAGAAGCGCATCTGGTGTAGTGGTATCATAGTACCCTCCCACGGTACTGACCGGGGTTCGATTCCCCGGATGCGCAGCTCTCTTGTTTACATTATTTTCCTGCAGTTTTTTTTTCCCTTGTCATCTTATTATCTGAAACATTCTACATTTTGATACATTAAATGCTACAATGCGTGTTTTAAGGTTTATGAAAATCTATTAATATGCACAAATGTTACATGTAAAACAAAATCTGTCAAAATTTCTGATCAATTCTGAGTATGGATGAAATGAGCAAGTCCTCTGTTTCAATTGGATGGCCCAGTATGAAGACTTATTAATGAGCTCAATGCTTTTAATTCAATTTGCAAATATAGGGAAATATTTCTGCTGTTATTCCTGCAAATCAGGTTAAGACTTGGAAATCCTTGGTGATATCTGTTTCTTCTTCTTCTTTTTTCCCTCGAAAAAAATAATTCAGAAAATAGCAAACCTTACTTGACTTTGAGATTTGACTCTCTCTATGATAGTTCATTAAATGCCGAAACTAATAAGAGCAATTGTAATTGTTGATAGCAAGGAGAAGATCCAAAGACCCTCTCTCCCATAATCAAAGGAACTGTAGATTCTAAGGTAGGAAGCTCCACTTGTCTGCCTTAATATGTAGCCATTTGCTTCATTTCTGTGTGCTGCAGTTGTTGAAGGATATCTATCTACCAACAGTTTCTGCTTCCTCATAAGCAAAATGAGAATTTCATTCTTGCCTATTTTAACTAGTACTTCTGGGAGTGTGTGAAACAAACAACTGACTTCCACCAACATATCATATCTACTACTGATTATTTTAAGACCCTTTTACTTGCATGAAACAGTGAAGCAGTGATGCTTGTTGAAGGTTTTGCTTTCATATCCTTAGAGTCCTTTGTTCAGTCATGAATAGCATCAGCTGAATGCAAGTTATGAACTCATATGGACTATAAGACGAAATGAAATTATTTGTTGTATCAAACAACTGAGCGCATCTGGTGTAGTGGTATCATAGTACCCTCCCACGGTACTGACCGGGGTTCGATTCCCCGGATGCGCATTTGTTAATTTTTTTCCCATGTTTTTTTCCTGTCATCTCATCAGTCATTAGGCCCTATTTTGATGGCACATACTTTATCTTTATGGAAACTTATTATTAAACTAAGTAAAGATGATTATTCTTTACAAATTAAAACTATTCTTTCCCCAAAACAGTAGCCCAAGACATGATTATCCTTTTGCTCAACACA
Source organism: Sesamum angolense (assembly GCA_034509725.1). Taxonomy (NCBI): domain Eukaryota; kingdom Viridiplantae; phylum Streptophyta; class Magnoliopsida; order Lamiales; family Pedaliaceae; genus Sesamum; species Sesamum angolense. The sequence continues at coordinate 622,390 of JACGWL010000016.1, forward strand.
CACTCAAATCATATTTCTTCCTCAACACAAAAGCATCTCCCATATGCACTCTTCTTCTTTTGCCATTCCCCAACTTCAACTCACTCATCAATCAACTATTACCTCTTCACAACAGTAATGGAGAAATTCTTTTTTATCTCTTTGTTTTTCCTAATGTTAGTATCAGTTTACACCCAAGGTATACCCTTTCCTTCACACATTGTCTTGTCTTGGGTTTGTGTGTGCTTCAAGATTTTGATCTTTCATGAAATTATATGCACATTACTGTCTAGTTAAAAAGCTTCAATGTTTTCATGCAGGTGTGAAGGGATCCATCGGCGTGAACTACGGCACGGAGGCTGACAACCTCCCTCCACCATCGAAGGTTGCACGTTTTTTACTAGACTCCACCGTCATTAGACGTGTTAGAGTCTTTGATGCGGACCGAGAAAAGCTCAGGGCGTTTGCGGGTACTGGGATTGCCATCACAATCACCATACCTAATGACCAAATCCCACATCTCACCAACTTGACTTTTGCCCAAGAATGGGTGAAAGACATTCTCCTCCCCCACACTCATGCCACCAACATAGTTCGCATACTTGTTGGGAACGAGGTTCTTTCAACTGCAAACAAGCTTTTAATCTCAAATCTAGTCCCTGCAATGCAGACCCTCCATGATGCCCTAACCGGGGAGTCGTTGGACGATGACATCAAGATCTCAACCCCACACTCTTTAGGCATACTATCCAACTCCAGCCCCCCTCTATGGGGAAGTTTAGGCAGGGCTATGACGCTTACATACTTAAACCTCTCCTCAACTTCTTGAAAGCCACAAACTCCCCTTTCGTGATCAACCCATACCCGTTTTTCGCCTCCTCGGATGACAATTTGGATTATGCCCTCTTTAGGCCTACTCTTGGGTGGTGGATGGAAACACCAACCTCACTTATACCAATATGTTGGATGGGCAGCTTGATGCTGTCTTTTCCGCCATAAAACGGCTCGGTTTCACGGATATCAACATCGTTATAGGTGAGACCGGGTGGCCCTCAAGAGGGGATATAGGGCAAACAGGGGTTGATCTAGAGAGTGCAGCAGAATACAACAGGAAACTAATACAACATGTTACATCAGGCATTGGGACACCTCTCATGCCTAATACAACATTTGAGACAAACATTTTTGCACTCTTTAATGAAGATTTAAAGCCAGGCCCGACATGTGAGAGGAACTTTGGATTGTTCGATCCGAATCTTACACCGGTCTACGATGTAGGAATTCTCAAGCCGGTAGCTAATGCTGCCAAGAGAATTCAACATGGAGTTAGTGATACATGTATCTTGATGTTCTTTGTGCATGTTCTTGATAGGATTGTGTTGAAATATTTGGGCCTGGCCCGCTAAGAAAAGTTGGGCCAGGTAAGAAAACAATGGCCCAACATGATAAAAAGCTTATTATTGGCCCAAAAGTAATATTGGGCCTGGGCTTACGTTAGCTTCTCGTTTGTACCGCGGCCCACTCAAATTCTCTCTTAGGTCTTTAACTCTAAGTTGAAATATTTCATTTTCACTGCAGCGAACTGCATGAAATACAACCGCAGAGATAACACCGTCCCACTCCAAAGCTTACAGCAGTGTAGTATGCGTAGCGGCAGAAAGCTGTCGCTCACTGGAGGCGTTCTCGTTCCGCTGCCGCCGCGCGCCGCCACTTAAATTACTACTCCTTTTTCAGATATAGAAATATGTACTTCACATAGAAAGCGTATGTACTGTACTTCCCAAAGATCCAGTACGCCATTTTTAGGGTTTAGCTAACTGGCAAGTCCAAATCTTCGTCTCTGATTTCAGTTCCTCGATTGATGGAAGCTTTTGTTTGATTTGTTAGGGGTTCGTTTCATTTTGTTACTTTTTGTTATAGATTGAGCTTTTTATTTGCTTGAGGTATTAGCTGAAGTGATGGCTGACTGGCAACAATTCATTCAATCGGTGTTCTTCGGCGTCGTTTTCTCTTTCCTGCTCGCGAAGCTCTTTTCTGTAATCTTCGCCTTCCGTGAAGAGAACCTCCGAATCACGCGTGCGCATTCTCCGGAACCCAATCCGGGACGCGGATCTGTAGATTCTTCGACTAGTTCTTTGGAGGAAAAAGAGCCGTTGATTAGTGGAGATGGAAGATCGAGTAATGAAAGTCTCGGACTTGGTGATGATAGTGATAGTGATGATGATTGGGAGGGCGTAGAGAGCACCGAGTTGGATGAAACATTTAGTGCCGCCACTGCGTTTGTTGCAGCAACTGCTGTTGATCGGGCGGCTCTGAAAGTGTCGAATGATGTCCAGTTGCAGCTTTACGGGTTGTATAAGATTGCCACTGAGGGACCATGTTTTGCTCCCCAGCCTTCCGCTCTCAAAATGACTGCTCGTGCCAAATGGTATATGAATTTAATGCAATTCCTATACCACAATTAAGTTTACAGGTTTTTGTTTCAGTTACTCATTGAAAGTCTTGGAACTAAATATAGCCTTATTCGCTTGCCACTTATTATTAGGGAATCATGGGAGTTGAATTTGGCTGTAGCAGAAAAACAGTTTCTATTATCAGTGACAAGTATTGTGTTTTGAAAGCATAAGTGAGCAAATGTGGAATTGGTTACAATTCTCATTTAAGTACCTCTTTTCAGGGGTTTTAGGCATAAGAGTCTCTCTTGCTTCATTTGGGATCTTTATACCCAAACAAGTTTGCTCTGCGTTTTAATACAATGCAAAAAGAATAATCACCTGCTAGAAGCTTTAAAGTTATATGTTGTACATAACTACACAGATTATATAGAGAAGAGGGAGGAAATGTTTCTGTGGCACCAGAAATGGAGAAATGTGAATCTTTTTATGCATGTATGAATAATGAATTTGTGGGTACTCTATTGCTTTTGTAATTGTAATCCTCTTACCGTTTTTTTAATTTACTAATCCTTTTATTTTAAATGAATATGTTAAAAAATGTTTGGCAATATAATTGTGTGAGAACCATGGACTAATATATTGTAGGTAAGGCTAGAAATTTGAAGGTGGCATATGGATTTGTTACTTTAAGTTTGATGGCTCATTTTCTTTGCTCTTGAAGACTGAAGATCTCTTTGCTAATCAGTTGAAAGACTTATCTTGTTGGTGTGCTAGGCAAGCATGGCATAAGCTGGGTGCCATGCCTCCTGAAGAAGCAATGGAGAAGTACATTGACATTGTTACTGAGTTATACCCCACTTGGGCTGCTGGTTCTGGCACTGTAAGATGAGAATCATTTATCACCTATCCATGTTTACCAAATTTTTTATTTTTTGCCTCATCTTGATCATTGTTGTTGGAATTCCTATGTCTCATATGGCAGAAGAAAGAAGATGAAAGGAGTAGTGATGCTCCTAATGCAGGGTCAAAAGGACCTATGGGGCCTGTGTTTAGCTCGTTTATGTATGAGGAGGAATCTGGATCTGAGTTGTAAGGATCTTGAACTTTCCCATATGCTGGCAGCTAACATTTTATGGCTTCTTCTTGAAGCATTCTGTCTTTATTCTGTATCAAGTTGTCTTTTATGTTTCCTGGCTCCCTCAGTGACATTCTTCTGTATATGCTGGAATACCCAAAAATATTTGGTCCACTACAAAAAGAAAAAGGTTATAGAGTAAGGTTATGCATTGTTTATTTGCTTAATTTTCCTGGAGATCTTGGTCTAGAACTATGCTTTCATCCTCTGAATTCTGATCCTACCCACACTTGGGGTCAAGAGAAAGATGAAGTATGGAAGGAGGAAGACAAATTGCAAATATCTACTTTATTTTATATCTCCTGTTTTATTTTCTCTGCAGGAAATTGGATGCTGTTCACGCATTTGCACGAGAAGGAGATGAAGAGAAGCTGCTCAAGTGCATCGAGAGTGGTGTCCCCTTAGATCTGAAGGGTTGGTAAACATAAACTTTTTTAAATCTTTGGCTCTGCCTCTCTTTTATTTGTTGTGATAATTATTAACATGAAGTAAAGCTTTGAATGTGCTGTTTGGACCATCTACAAAGTTAATTCTCTTAGGAGAAACACTAACTTTAAAACTTGGAACTGTTAAGCTGTCAATTTTTTTTGTTGAATTTGCTTCATATCTTCTGGAAAGTAAAAATGAATACTCTGATTCAAACACATGCATGTCAGGCTAATGCCTGCATGCTTTTCTGGCCAGCCAATAGACTTTTCGTTTCTTGACGAATTTATGATTTGGATTTGATAAAATTCTCTGTCCTAAATATAGTCTTGAAATGTTGCAGATAGTGAGGGTCGAACTCCTTTGCACTGGGCTGTAGATCGAGGCCATATGAATATCACAGCGTTGCTTCTGAACAAGAATGCTGATGTTAATGCTAAGGTAGATCGACACCATATGAGTAACACTTCTTTTCTCATCAAATGTTTCTTACTATGTGTATTCTTGAAGGATGATGAAGGTCAGACCGCATTGCATTATGCTGCTGTTTGTGAGAGAACTGCCATTGCTGAGCTACTTGTGAAACAAGGTGCTGACATAGAAGTGAAGGACAACGAGGGAAATGCACCTAGGGATCTTTGTGAATCGGGGTGGCCAGGGTTGAAGCTCATATCTAAAACGGCTGACTAGTTGTTGACTTAAAATGTTTTTGCCTCTTCAGATTAATAATTCCACTCTTGTACATACTATACTAACTCCTGGAGTTCACTCGTGATCCCTGTATATTGAGGGTTTTGTTATGCTTAAGTTATAGGGTTTCGTCATATATTGACATCTAAACAGTGAGTGATATTTTTTACCTGGACGGAGTACCTGGCCTGTTTTCGAAGGAAGCATAGAGTGAAATCAATTTACAGATGGTGGCAAGTACTTGATCCCCTTCGTTTGCGTAACAATTTTTTACTTCATCTAAGGATACTGGTTCTCATATTATTAAACAAAGAGCATACGCAGAAACGAAATGAAGAGAATAAGAAAAAGATGAAGGCAAACGAACTGCCTTTCAAACCCGTCTTCATATCCCTTGTGTGTATTTTGTGCGAAAAACTGACATCGGGTTTGTCTTAAGAGGAAACTAGATACTGTAACTTGCAGTATCTGCACGTGTAATATAACTAATATCTATACTATATAAAAAAAATGTCATTTTTACTTATAAATAATGGTTATTTATACCGTCGCACCAATTTTTTATATTAATATTAATATATTAAAATGTCTGTGTATTAATATTAATATAACTAATTTATTCAACTTTTTAAATTTTATTTTGACTGATAAATTAATTTTTTTTTTCTTTTTTTAAATTTATATATTAATTTATATATTTTATTCTTATATAATATTTTAAATCGTGAAAAATTATTTATTATATACGCGTAGGGACGGCGTGCCATAACTAGTTTTATTTTATTGAAACTCATAGTTAGTTTCTATATATTAAAATTTGTCATTGCCTTGCAACCTCACATACAAAAATTGGTGATAACCTCTTATAATGCATTAATTGTCAATACATTATACATATTTTACTATAATTAAATTAAAAATTAATTTTTTTTAATATATATTATATCAGTAGCTAGCAATGATTATATTTACATGCAAAATGAATACTGATTTATTGTGTTTAATTTAATCAACAAAAAAATAAAACAAAAGTGAGTAAATTAAATTTGGGAATGCAGTAATTTAATGGAATTAATTTTCTTAAGTGAGGTAATTGAGTGGTTAATTCATATGAGTTGAGAAATTAAATAAGTTCTATAGAAGAGCATTTTTTACATTTAAAAATTTTAGTATAGTATGAGAACTACCACTTTGAGTTTATAAACTTCCTTTACAATAATACAGATATAAATATACACCACTTACATGAAGATTGTGCATTTTATTTAGAGATATATTATTCACGTGGGGTGTTTAAATCGAATGAAATATGAAATGTAGTTTGCAACTGAAACTCCAATCATGTAAGACCAGTGCAGCTCCAATCGTGCAAGGTCAATTAATCAAATTTGATTTCTCTATCTTTGAAATTACTCAATTCGAGGACTTAAATGTGGTAACGACTTCGACTGGAACCTTCAATGGAGCACCCTGTGACTAAATATATAAAATTAAAATAATAAGGAAGATGAATTATGGAGGAAGGAAATTACCAATACAAGCGACAAAGAGTTACAAAGAATGCACATGAGGATCCAATTCATAAAGCATTTGTTACAATCAATTCTTCCAGATCCAATTCATAAAGCATTTGTTACAATCAATTCTTCCCACTGCCGTGACGGCATCAGCTGTACTGTATGCTACTGCTTCTCTTGTCATCAAAACTTCTTTGCAGAAAAGAGAAATAAGTAATGTATCAGTAATATCTCTCTTCCGTAAATAAACATAAACCTAAAATCTATCAAACAATCTCTCTTTACAGTTCATCGTGGGCGTCCTCATCTTCCTCTGACTTGCCTCCAGGGGCACCACCAGACCTTTGGTAAACAGCAGTGATAATAGGGTTGCACGCTGCTTCTACCTCCTTCAGCTTCTCCTCATAGTCCTCCTTCTCAGCGTTCTGGTTGTCATCCATCCACTCAAGGGCCTCCTTGGTTGCTGTCTCGATCTTCTCCTTCTCATCAGCTTCCAATTTGTCTGCAAGCTTGTCCTTGTCGTTTATCTGGTTCCTCATGTTGTAAACATAAGTCTCCAGACTGTTCCGGGCATCAATCCTTTCTTTGACCTTCTTGTCTTCTTCCGCAAATTCCTCAGCTTCTCTGACCATCCGGTCAATCTCTTCCTGGCTCAGACGGCCCTTGTCGTTGGTGATGGTGATCTTTTCGGATCGCCCAGAGGCCTTGTCTTCAGCCTTGACATTCAGAATACCGTTGGCATCAACCTCGAAAGTGACTTCGATCTGAGGGGTTCCTCTGCAAACGGGAAAAATAATCATCTAGTCAGATCTAAAGCGTTGAGACCCAATAAAAACGTCTTGGTAGGACTAAGTGGAGACAGACCTTGGAGCTGGGGCTATTCCTGTCAGGTCAAATTTTCCAAGCAATCTGCAGTCCTTTGTAAGGCTCCGTTCACCCTCAAAGACCTGTCACACACCAAGATGTGTCTATCATTACACAGAAAAAAGAGGCAATTCTTCTTTCCCGTAAATTACCAAGAATCAATACCTGAATTGAAACGGTAGTTTGCTGGTCCTGGTAAGTGGTGAAAACCTGGGATTTCTTGGTTGGAATAACAGTGTTTCTCGGAATCAATTTGGTCATCACTCCTCCAACAGTTTCAATGCCAAGGGTCAAAGGAGCACATCCAAGAGAAGAATATCTGATCAGATATTGCATTTAAGTCAGTGATGAACTCTTCACTCACGAACTAAGGAAATCATTAGGCGAATCAACAATGTGAACAACAGTCAGGAGATGAAAAGAACAGTACCTTTGGTTTCATCACCGCCCTCCCCACTCAGGATACCTCCTTGGACCGCAGCACCAAAAGCAACCGCCTCATCTGGGTTGACACCCTTGTTGGGCTCCTTCCCATCAAAATAATCCTTAAGAAGCTGTTGGATCTTTGGAATCCTGGTGCTTCCACCAACAAGGACAATTTCATCAATCTGGCGTTTTTCCAAACCAGCATCTTCCATGGCTTTCTTAACAGGGCCCATGGTCTTTCTGAACAAATCATTGTTCAATTCCTCGAAACGAGCTCTGGTAAGAGGTTCAGAGAAATCTACACCGTCATATAGAGACTCAATCTCTACTCGAACCTGGTGCTGACTGCTCAAAGCTCTCTTAGCACGTTCACATTCTCTCCTCAGCTTGCCAAGGGCCCTGTTATCCTTACTGATGTCCTTTCCATGCTTCTTCTTGATCAACTTAATGAAGTACTCCATGATCCTCTGATCAAAATCCTCACCTGCAGAAATAAGAAAAACATGTTAACCTACTTGGACAAGATCATCTTAAACATGTGAAACCTAGAAAATGCAACAATGCAATGTCGGGCCAGGAAATGCAACATTAGGCTCACAACCTAACTAAAAAGTGAACGTACTGGTGCTCCAGATGCCATTTCAGCAAAATATGTCATAAGCTAGATGCATAGAGCAAGATGTCGGAGAAGCTCAACATTTATATCATGCCGACATCAAGAAGTCAAACACAAAAGATACTTGGTTGGTTGATTTCATGTAACTGCTTTACTAACTGAAAAGAAAATAGTCCTTACCTCCCAAGTGAGTGTCTCCATTTGTAGCAAGAACCTCAAAAACGCCATTGTCAATAGTCAAGATACTGACATCAAATGTTCCACCACCAAGGTCAAAGACAAGAATGTTCTTTTCACCACCCTTCTTGTCCAACCCGTAGGCAATTGCTGCTGCAGTTGGTTCATTAATAATTCTCACAACATTCAGGCCAGCAATTATGCCAGCATCTTTTGTAGCTTGCCTCTGTGCATCATTAAAGTAAGCTGCAGAAGAGAAGGCGTAAGAAATTATAAAATAGATAATGACGCAAGATTCTGGTCGTAAATATCTTCAGGTAAAATTATCTACCAGGGACAGTGACAACAGCATCCTTGATTTTCTTCCCAAGGTATGCCTCAGCTGTCTCCTTCATCTTTGTCAAAATCATGGCACTGACCTCCTCAGGACTGAAGACCTTGGTCTCGCCATCTTTGATCTTGACTTCTATGTAAGGTTTTCCATCCTTGTTGACAATCTTGTATGGAACCAGCTTCATGTCCCTTTGTACTTCTTTATCCTCAAACCTATTCAATAACAAGAGTTGGATTCATGACATCGACACACTGCCTCATCATCACAGCTAGAATAGATAGAAAAGAATGAGGAATTACTTTCTTCCAATAAGCCTCTTGACATCAAAGATAGTCCTCTCAGGATTAACAGCTGCCTGATTCTTTGCAGCCTCACCAATCAACCTCTCATTGTCGGTGAAACCAACCCATGAAGGGGTGATGCGGTTACCTTGATCATTTGCTATGATTTCAACATGTCCATTTTTGTAAACACCAACACATGAATAAGTTGTGCCAAGATCTATGCCAATAACGGTTCCAACTTTAGCAGCCTCCTCTTTAGCAATAAAATGCGAATAAACTGCCTGTATGAAACAATCAATTACCAAATCAACACATTTATTCCAACTAAAATGAAAGATCATGTCATTATGGCACAATTACGTAGTACTGAGTCTACTGAAAATATATATAAGTCATAACTACTTGTTATTAGCCCATCATAATACTTAATTACGCACATGTATGCAAAGAGGTGATGATGACACTAGGACTTCAAGATTAAGTGAATCCATCTCCTTCATCGCTTCAAATGTACTCAAATAAACTTGTTTTCAGTTTTATTATTCTCAACATCTTTTGAAACAGCTCCCAGTCAAAGAAGTATATATAAGAGTGATATCATAGCAACAACTTCAAATCAATCTTAACATTCCTTTCAGGAAAACATACAGAAAAAAAAAACATAAACATAGTTTCCACACTAATTAAAATCATATCTCCACCGTCACTTCCCCATTCAATAATAACAGCATATCCTTGAAGAAAACAGAACACACTGCTACTGAACTTCATTTCTAAAAAGGCAGATCTGAAACAACCTAGCCCGAGAGAATCTCGGATCTCCATTTCTCTACAGAATACAAGAACAAACTACAGCAGAAAAAATAACTGAGCATAATTCCCATACCAAAAATGCTAAAATTTCCACCAATATATTCCCTAAAGACATCGTTGATTTTCAACAAAAATGAGATGCAATTACTTCAAAGATACCGTAACTAGATTAAGCCGACCATCATGTTACACGCATGGAAGAATGCTCATAATCCAGCTAGAACAGAAACTACACAATCAAAATATCAAAGAAATGCTCACCGATCAGAACGATCCCGAAGACGACCGTAGATACGCGTGTCTTCACGCACCAGCCATTACCGCTAAGCTCAACAACTGATAATGTTATTCTCTTCTCTTCTTTCCTTTTCGTTGCTCTGTTTCTTTTTCCTTCTCTCTCTGTGGTGCAGTTCTAAATCTGAAGGAAAACTCTGTGGAGGGAAGCAATATATAGCAACTCGGGTGCACGGTCCACTCGTCATCCATGCCGACGTGGACCAATCAAATCTAGAGTATGATTCAGCTCCTCTATGTTACTACCCACCGCAGTATGAATTCCCAAAATCGTGTCACCGGTGCTTGCATGGACCAGCAGCATGGGATTATCCTGTCACTGATACTGACGTGGACCAATCAAAACTCGAGACGAAACGTGCAGACCAATGAGGTTCTTTTGAGACTTGGGGTGATCTAGACCGTTGGATTGGCGATCGGACTACGTGTGTGGTTTGACATATCGTATAATTCCATCATTTAAGCAGTTTTATGTATTTTCTGGAAAGTTCCTGCTCTTTGTAGAACCCTGAAGAACCAGCCACAAATCCAACGCCCCACTATTTTAATTCAAATATAGTTTGATCATATTTAAATTAATTATATATTAAATTAAAATAATTAATATAATACTAAAAAAATTAATTACAAAATAAATATATTATATTTATTATGTGATTGATTCAATTCGATCAAATTATTGTGATAAGAATTTTCTATAAGTAATATCCATACGATATTAATTATCAATGTACAATACTAAAAGCATTTATTAAAAGTATAGCTATTTATTGTATCACTATGCTTATTAATCATCAATCTACAAAACTAAAATTTTCTATTAAGCATATCTATTTATTGCATTGTATACCGATGTTTTATTTCTGTGTTTTATAATAAACACAAAAGTCAATAACAACTAACTATAGCAGTACAGTAGAATGTGCGTGTTTGATTGTTATATATATTTTTATTCTGTTGCTAATGAGGTCTAATTTAATTTGTGAAGTTGAAGCCCCGTGACATTAGAGGTTATGGGTTCGAAACATGTTGTGTGTGTGTGGGATGCTGTTCCTATGAGTAGTAGGTGGTATATCTACTGTAATAGCAGGCTGCAGATGTTGGTTTTTTGATTTAATGTATTTGATATTATTGATCACAGTATGACTATTGTAATGATTTGTTAAATATTGATATCCGATATAAATGATTGTAGTTAACTTATTTTAATTATTAATAATTCATTGTTTTTACTTTAAAAAAAATTATCGATAGTATATTTTTTTGGACATTCAACATTCTTTGAATCTTTTAATTGAAACAGTGCGATATCAATTTTAATATGATATATAGTATATTGTATCACATTAATAAGAACAAAACAAAAATAGTTATATTATTCATAAGGTATTGATTTTTCAACCTTTAAATTGCAGCTCAAATTAATTTAAACAATCATACCCAATAAAATCCAACACCGAAAGGCTAGAAAAAACACTAGGCCAATCAGCTCAGCACTACCTTCGACTATGAATAATTATGGTGTGGTTTCGATTTTTTTAAAGTTATTTTCAAATTAAATTATCATTGATGATTTAAAAATAATTTTTTAAAATCAAAATTAAAGGTGCGATTTGTGCAGGCTGGTGGTTTTAATACTTATAACAAAAATAAGATCTTGAGACTAAAAAATAAAGAAATGAGATAAATATTTGTATGTAACAAGCAATAAAGATCAAATTATGCATAATAGACCACCAAACAACTTTAAGTGAATTAAAATATAAGAACATATATATTAATTCAACAAGAAAATACTTAATCCAACAAATACTAAAGGTCGATTTTAGGGAGAACAATAATACAGAAGAAAACGGTAAGAGAGAAAAGAGAGAAGAAGAAAAGGGGGAGGGGAAAAAAAAAACAAGGGAGAAAAAATGAAACAAAATTAGAGCGACAAGTTGTTGGGCATAAAATATGAATGAGTTTAAAGAATTATATATATATAATATATTATATATATATATATAGGATAATTACACTTTATTCACATTATGTTTGGTATAATTACACATAAACCTCATGTGGTTTGAGAAATTACATATTGTACCCCTGATATTTGTTTTCATCTAACAAATCAGTTCCCCTGTTAATCAAAATTCACCGATTATTACTTATATTAACAAAAAAAGATGGAAAAAATTATATATTACCTCTGATTTACTTATTACTAATTTATTGCAGGTCAAATAACTATTTTTGTGATCAAATTATCCTAATATGTCTTCACACGTTAATATATGTAAGGAGGTATATCTTCATTGCTATAAGGGTAGTTTAGTTAGAAAAAAATTATTTGATATGTAATTAGTGAGTGATAAGTCAATTGATGGTACATATAAATTATTATTCTTTTTTTTAATATTAGCAAATTTTGTGAATTTTGATAAACAGAGTGACTCATTTTTTAGATGGAAGCAAACCTCAGGGGTGTTACATGTAATTTCTTAAACTACAAAGGGTTACGTGTAATTGCACCAAATATCAGAAGATGAGGGGAGTGCAATTATCCTATTTTTTTTTTTGTATAAAGTCCAAATAATAATATTACAAAATGAGCTTTGTAACATGGATCTTTGCTAATATATGAATTTTGGGATTATATAATTCGAATATGAAATTATTTTATCAAAATATTGTATATATAATTTTAAATATTTTTTTATGTGGTGGTGCGGTGCAATTTTTGGCGATTCTTGTAAATTTTAAATGAAAATCAAATTAATAATGCGGTTCAATTTTACTCTAAGTTTATAATTGTGGTTTAAAAAATAAATTATAATAAACGATTCGATTCGATTTGGTTCGGGCAATTTTATTATTTTTGTTTATCACCCCTACCTTCAACATCCTAACAAGACGATTGTCAGTGCATGCACAAAATCAACTCATTGAAGGCTCATCTATCTCAGCAAACGCATCAGTCATATATTACACGTCATATGATACATTACCACCGAAGCACATCAATATGGATGAAAATGCCATGTATAGGGAAATTGGATAAAGATGATGTGGCAAATCTCATTCCCGATTATATGACAATTTCATTCATTTTTGCCTACATATTTGCTGATGTGGCATATCTCATTCATACTGGCATGAAGCTAACGTGACACGATAAAATAACTAAATTATGTATACCACAATAAAATATGCATCATAAGGAATTCGAGATATCATCTCGTTATCAACAATCTCCCCGTTTTTCTCATCATGTCCATATAAATAGAGATTTAGATAAGACAAATGGAATAATAAGACTTATAGTGTTATACTAATAGGGCTGTTTGGGCGAGTTTATAAGATTTTATAAAGTATTTAGTAAATATTTAAGAAAAAAGAGCTTATAAGTTATATAAATAATATGTTATGAGCTTATAAATTTTTTAAAGAAAAATAAAGAAGTATTAACTTATTTATAAAATATTAATAAATATCTCCAAATTATTTACAAATTCGCACATTTTATAAATTATATTATCTTATTTAATTAAAACACTTTATTTATTTATAAAATAAAATTTAATATCTTATAATATATAAAAATATTTTATAATATGTATGGGCTTATAAAATATTTTAAAAATATGACAGTGTGACTTGAACGTCTGTCAATTGATAATCATATCAATTTTTTTTGGTCCTAGAAAATGACAATACCTAACCCCATTCCCGCCAAACAGTTTCATTAGATAGTGACATGTAGGAATTGAAAGGAGCAATCAAAGTAAAATAACGGAAATTTATAATTAATTGGGTTTAACAAAATTCAAAATAATTACATAAAAAATTTAAGGAAAAAATGCAATTTATCTCTTGTGTTAATAGAAATGAGCAATTTACTCTATGTGAAAAATAAAACAATAATTTACCCCCTATATTATAAAAAATAGAGCAATTTACCCCCTGAGGCTAGTGGTGTATTACACACACTATGCGCAACTGAGCATCAATTTTACGAATAAAAATATTATTTTTATGTATATATATTTAATTTAATATATTAATACATATATATCTTATAAAAATAATATTTAATATATTAAATATTATATATTTAGTTGTATATAATATATATATATATATATACATATATATATATTTCCTCTTTCTTCTTCATGGGCCGCCGCCATCTCCGGGCTGTCCCCTGCCCCTTCCCCCTTCCTCTTCCCCCGTCGCCATCTCTGCCATCCGCGTCCAGATCCGCCTCCTCTCTCTTCTTTCTTCCTCCCCCCAACACCACCTCCGCCATCCCCGCGCTCAGATACGCCGCTCCCTCCCCCACCAGTTTCTCTCTCTATATATATATGTATATATATATACATACATACTGTATATATGAATATATATAAATAATTTTATTATAATAGTATAAATATAATATATACAAAATTGATTATATATAATGCATAATTTTAAGTTTAAACCGTTAATTTGAACAGATAAAATTTCCATCATTGATTTATTAGTTAAATTTGGATCGTAAATTAATTAAGATCCGACAGTCACTAAATGAGGATATAAATAATATTTTAAAATTTAAATAAAAAAATAAAAGTTAAAAGAAAAAGCGCGTGTTATTCACAAAACGCGTGAGGAGGGTAAATTGATCATTTATATTAACACGGGGGATAATTGCATTTAGCCCAAAAATTTAATATATTTACTATATAATAATTTACAATATAAAATGTTATATAATTATTAGCCTTAAAGACAAGTCCCTCTTGATATCACCAGTCCATTTAATACATTCTTCTACTGTTTGCCCCTTTACCCCCCCTTTTCCCAATAATTAAATTAAAAGGACTCCAAAAAACAGTGATGCGCCTGTAATTAAAAGAATATTTGTAAATGCTGAAAATAAATATTTAATTTATTATTGAAAATATTATTTTTATTTTATAAATTATTTTTGTAGCTGTTTAAATTAATTTTATTTTTGAAAAAACAACACACACACACACACACATATATATATGTGTATGTGCATATTTAAATTTTATTTTCTCGAGTAATTTTTTTGTTTTTTAGTTGTATGATTATTTTTTTTTATAAAAAGATTATTTAGATATTTCTGAATAAATAAGTTAGTATTAATATTTAAATTTACTTAAAAACTATATCTCATTTGAAAACTTTAGAAACATTTATATTTTCTATCAATTTAGATAAGTGTATCATTAATTATTTTTATCCAAAATATTCACTCATTATATATAGCTAAATTTAGGTAATAAAATATAAATTTAATTTGTTTTTTCATGTTCAGTGTACTTTTGTGCTTTTATACTTATCAATTACTTACATTCTTGATTTTAGATTATTACAACTTATTATTAATATATATTTTAAATTAAGTAATTTATATTATTTACTTAGAATTACAATTCCCCTATGTCTTGGCACGGGATATTAACTAGACATGTGATTGATTCAGAAAATAAGTAATGAAATACTTACATAAAATATATATTTTTTATATTTATTTAAGTTTGGATAACATGCATTGATTATTTAACTTTACCCACAAAAAAAAATATCAAATTTATTAGAAAATATTAGTCAGTAATATAATTTAAATTTTATTTTTGAAATTCAATAATACTTAAAAAAGTATATTGTTTTATTTTGCCACCTAAGAATTATTTTTATTTTTATTTAAATTTAAATTGATTGTATTTATCCAAAACATTTACTAACTTTTTGAGGTAAATTTATTTAATAGAATAATATAGTTTATTTTATATTGAATATCCTTTTGTACATTATATACTTGTAAATCACTTTAATTTTAAGTTTTAGATTATTAATATTTTTTATTTAATTTATATTATAAAAACTTTAAATGAATTATTCATAATTCTATTTATTTATTATTATTATATTTTAGAAATATAAGGTAATAAGTAATAATAATTGAAAAAAATATGAAAACAAAACAAGAAAAGGTGGAGTTCATCAGGTGGAGGCCACAGGGGCCGCTTTATGATATGGAAACTACCTGGTCGGTTCCGCAGGCAATAATTGCCCAGTAAAATAATATTAGAGGCGCGGGGGATGGAAGAAAAGAAAATGATTATTATTATTGCTTTGCATAATTCAAGTCCAGCTTTACTTTTTTTCTCTCTCTAAGATCACACTAAAAAAAAGACACTTTCTCTCTCTAAAAACTCTCTGTTTAGGGTTTTCAGGGGCGCCGCTTTTGAATTTATCCGATCCGAGAGTGAACTCTTCTCTCACTCTCCCTCCCTCCTCCGCAACCTTTTCCCCCAGGTAATTTAATTCAATCCATTTTGTTTTGGCGTTAGTTCTTCTTTTTTGTGTGTGTGTGTGTGTGTGTTTGAGTGATCAACTATGTGTTTCTCTTTTATTTTGGGTGAAATTAAGTGAAATTTTGGATTTAGTTGTTGATAATTGGAGGGTTACTGGATCTAAGTCTTGGATTGATCTGATTGCTTGCTTTAATTTTTTAGGCTAAATACTGATGATCTGTTTGTTTGCTCAGCAAACATGAAAATTTGTAATTGTTAGTTTTTGGAGTCGATGGCGATGGATCGGACTGCTTTCCATAGTGATTATTGTCCTGAGCTTATTCAATTTAACTGTTGCTTGACGTGTTTCGTCGTTTGTGTTTATTTAGTTGATTTTATACGTTTTATTTGCTGTTTACTGATTGAATTCGAATGTGATTTTGTGGTCTGATCATTGATGGTAGTATTATAGTTCTTTCTCTTCTGCACATTGGAGTAGCCTGCAATAAGCGGGCGGGTCTTTTGTTTTGATAGGCTGAGCATGTAGATTTTCTTGGATAATGGAATATGGATTTTGGATCTGTTTTGATTTGGTTCTCTTTATTGATTTTTGTCATTTTCTGCAGTTGAGTGGATTTACCATTATTCCAAGCAGCCACTATGATGAGAAATTAATCTTTCTCCTTCTATATTTATCGATTGCCGGTATCAATAATTTATTGGTTTAAAATGTGACCAAATGCTTATGTGTCCATTTCATTTGGATCAATAATGTGGTTTCTTTTCTTTTTCTATACATTGGTTTTACAAATATTTTGTAATGTGACTGATTTTGGGTGTAATGAAGAGTTAAATGTTATGGCGCTGTTAAGTTATTATTTATGGTTATAAATCATCATAACATGTAAGGCCTCCGTTATTTCTTGATTTGGCATTTAAATGGAGATGTATTCCTATGCCTAGTTGTTGTAATTCATCTCCGTGTGTTTTTCAGGGAGAATATAGCCATGGAAGTCACTCAGGTCCTTCTAAGTGCGCAAGCAGTTGATTCAACAGTACGGAAGCATGCTGAAGAAACTTTGAAGCAGTTTCAGGAGCAAAACCTTCCTGGTTTCTTGTTATCCCTTTCTGCAGAGCTTGCTAGCGAGGAGAAGCCCGTTGACAGCCGTAAACTAGCAGGTTTGATTCTTAAAAATGCATTGGATGCCAAGGAGCAGCACAGAAAGTATGAGCTTGTGCAGAGGTGGTTATCATTAGATGTGGCTGTCAAGAGCCAGATAAAGGCATGCTTGTTGCAGACCCTCTCTTCTACTGTGGCTGATGCTAGGTCGACTGCATCACAAGTCATCGCGAAGGTCGCAGGCATTGAGCTGCCTCAGAAGCAGTGGCCTGAGCTCATCGGATCCCTCTTGTCAAATATTCACCAAGTCCCACCTCATGTTAAGCAAGCTACCCTTGAAACACTGGGGTACATGTGTGAAGAAGTTGTTCCAGAGGTTGTGGATCAAGATCAAGTAAATAAGATACTTACAGCTGTGGTTCAAGGCATGAATGCTAATGAGGGTAACATTGAGGTTCGGCTTGCTGCCACCAGAGCTTTATATAATGCTCTTGGATTTGCCCAGGCTAACTTTTCCAACGATATGGAGAGGGATTACATAATGAGAGTTGTTTGTGAGGCCACACTTTCACCAGAGGTGAAAATTCGACAGGCTGCCTTTGAGTGTTTGGTCTCAATTGGGTCAACATATTATGAGAAATTAGCTCCATACATACAAGATATTTTCAACATCACATCCAAGGCAGTCCGGGAAGATGAGGAACCGGTTGCTCTTCAAGCAATTGAATTTTGGAGCTCAATTTGTGATGAAGAAATTGATATTTTGGAAGAATATGGAGGTGATTTTACAGCAGATTCTGATGTTCCGTGCTATTACTTTATCAAGCAGGCACTCCCTGCACTTGTACCTATGTTATTGGAGACACTTCTTAAGCAAGAAGAAGATCAGGATCAGGACGAAGGTGCTTGGAATCTGGCAATGGCTGGTGGGACTTGCCTTG
Source organism: Sesamum angolense (assembly GCA_034509725.1). Classification (NCBI taxonomy): domain Eukaryota; kingdom Viridiplantae; phylum Streptophyta; class Magnoliopsida; order Lamiales; family Pedaliaceae; genus Sesamum; species Sesamum angolense. Next base: position 640,698 of record JACGWL010000016.1, read on the forward strand.
GTTTGGTTGCCCGTACAGTGGGGGATGATATTGTACCACTTGTAATGCCATTTATCGAAGAAAATATAACAAAAGCTGATTGGAGGCAACGAGAGGCTGCCACTTATGCATTTGGTTCCATACTGGAAGGCCCGTCACCTGACAAATTAACTCCTATTGTCAATGTTGCTCTAAGTTTCATGCTCACTGCTTTAACTAAAGATCCAAGTAGCCATGTGAAGGACACAACTGCGTGGACCTTGGGGAGGATATTCGAATTTCTTCATGGTTCAACAGTAGAGACTCCGATTATTACCCCGGCAAACTGTCAACAGATTATCACTGTTCTCCTCCAAGGCATGAAAGATGCCCAAATGTTGCTGAGAAAGCCTGTGGTGCTCTCTATTTTCTCGCACAAGGTTATGAGGATGTGGGCTCAACATCACCCTTGACACCTTATTTCCAAGAAATTGTTCAGTCTCTTCTTAATGTCACTCATAGAGAAGATGCGGGCGAGTCACGACTTAGGACGGCTGCCTACGAGACACTAAATGAAGTAGTAAGGTGCTCAACTGAGGAAACAGCTCGCTTAGTTTTGGAACTTGTTCAAGTCATCATGGCAGAGCTTCATAAGACTCTTGAGGCGCAGAAACTTTCATCTGATGAGAGAGAGAAGCAGAACGAGTTGCAAGGCCTTCTTTGTGGCTGTTTACAGGTCATCATCCAGAAATTAGGGGCATCAGAACCCACCAAGTATGCCTTCATGCAGTATGCAGATCAGATAATGAATCTTTTTCTACGAGTTTTTGCTTGCAGAAGTGCCACTGTCCATGAGGAAGCTATGCTTGCCATTGGTGCACTTGCCTATGCAACAGGTCCAAACTTCGCAAAGTACATGCCTGATTTTTACAAGTATTTGGAGATGGGTCTTCAGAATTTTGAGGAATATCAAGTTTGTGCAGTCACTGTTGGTGTTGTGGGGGATATTTGCAGAGCTTTAGAGGACAAGATTCTGCCCTATTGTGATGGGATAATGACCCAGCTTCTCAAAGATTTGTCGAGCAACCAGTTGCATCGGTCTGTGAAGCCTCCAATCTTTTCATGCTTTGGTGACATAGCTCTAGCAATTGGCGAGAATTTCGAGAAGTATTTGATGTATGCCATGCCCATGCTGCAGAGTGCTGCAGAGTTGTCTGCCCACACATCAGGTGCTGATGATGAAATGATAGAATACACTAATCTTCTAAGAAATGGAATATTGGAGGCGTACTCGGGGATTTTTCAGGGTTTCAAGAACTCGCCTAAAACCCAACTCCTGATTCCTTATGCACCTCACATCTTGCAATTCCTAGATAGCATTTACATGGAGAAGGATATGTGAGTATAATTTAATCTAACAATGCTTTTTTTAAAATGAAACTAGATTGTACTGTTTCTTTCAGGTTGTCTGATTGTGGTTTATTGGCAGGGATGATGTTGTGATGAAAACTGCTATTGGCGTCCTTGGAGACCTAGCAGATACTCTGGGAAGTAATGCTGGTTCTCTGATTCAGCAATCCCTGTCAAGCAAAGATTTCTTAAATGAATGCTTGTCATCGGAGGACCATTTGATTAAGGAATCTGCTGAGTGGGCCAGGTTGGCCATAAGTCGTGCCATATCTGTTTGAGGCCGTGGCCACTTGGTGCATATTACTTTACCTGCATGCATATGGTCGTGTCGAGTCGGGGTCCAGGTTGGACATTAGTCGTGTCATGTCGGGTCATTGCCATTTTCAGACAACAGAAGCATTTTTTCTTCTTGTTGTCACTAACTCATGCATCAGCATCAGCATCAGAGCGTCAGCATCATGGGGTTGGGTTCTTTCTTTTGCCATGGGGGTTGTTGGGGGTGGGAAGGGGGGGTAGTCGGCTATGGTGGCTTCTCGGTACTTCTCTGGAGGACTGAGAAGTGAAAGTGTCATTTTTGGTGATCGGTTGCGGAGGGCTGTTAAAGTGCTGAATGGACTAATCATGCTGCATGCTTGACTAACTTTTTTGGTCTCTCTGGTGTTGGTAACAATACGAGCCTCCATTTCATCATCATGCTGCCAGCCTGCCTGCCTGCTCCTCGGGCAGTCTTAGCTGGCCGTACCAGTGCAACAATTTTTGTTTTCATGATACTTGAAGTCAGCCACCCTGCCATCTTTTTTCATTCCATATTTATATGTTCCTTCTTATTATGCATCACATTTTTTTTTTTTTAAATATTTTCAGGTCGGTCTGTGTCTTGCATTGGTCCAAACCATCTACCGTCACAGTCGGGTTGCATACATTATCATTCATTTCTTTTTTAACTAGTAAAATCACATGGGGGTGGTGTCATCCTATTTTAGTTAGGGCATTTCATTTGCATTTTTAGTCCAGTAGTTGGTAGGTGTTTCACAGGTCAAATTACCATGCATGTATGAGAAACATGAGTGCTTGCTATTATCTGCCGGAAGTACAGTTTTTTCTTCAATCTTGCTTTTGAATATGTAATTTGTATTTTGTTTCAAAGCTCCAAGAGTGGATTATTGGGATGTCATGAAATTGTGATGACATTGAAAGAGATTGAGAATAGGATTGAAGAAATTACTTGTTGTCCAGAGCCAATTCATTTGTGGCCTTGTGGTATTCATATCTCAGCCCATATATATATTTGCGCGTTTTTCTCCTCTTTGTATCATGATATACATTTTTCTTCTTTTCACTGTAAAATTTGTTTATACATTGTGCCTTAATTCTTCTTGTTTTGTGGATTTCCTTTTGTTTTCTTTTACATTTTAAGTATCAAAAGTTTGGCTGGTACCCTTATTTCCGAGTTATCTGACTTATTCTACTTTCCAAAACCCAATTTCCTGGAGATTCAAATAGAAATTGAATATCTAAAAATACAGGGTACTGGTTGTTTAGATCTATGTTCTTGAGTTTATCTCTCCCGGCACATTCAATTCTATTCGCAAATCCAATTGGAGTCTTTACTTGTAAGAGATGCATATATATATTTACCCGTATTATGACGGATCAAATTTTCTATTGTAAATATATCATTTTCTATTATTTTCAGTATACTCATGTTGTGTGTAAAAATCTTTTTCTAAATAAAATACGTAATATAATTTTTATATACATGGATGGTGTGTGTTATTGAATTGCAGTAGTAATGGTTTGCAATCGAAAATCAGGAGGGCATTAGGAGTGAATAGATTGCTCCACATCCGAACAGTAGTAAGTTAGTGAGCTGAACTGCTATAGCAGATTTGCAGTGCAGATGTCAATTCCTTATTGCAACTTTTGTCTTGGTTGCATCCATCTTTTCACTTCCACTATTTCCCACTGCATCTGCCATCCAATCCACGATCACGATTTTTAACGTATTTCAGACTTCCCTCAATTTCAACGCACCAATAACTACTACTAAATACATTCATCCATGCTATAAAATAATGCAATAATAATAAGATGTTGAGACTTGAGAGAGTGAGCACAAACAATACAATTATGATAGTCAAAAGCACTACACTTACATTTTTTGTACTAATAATAATTCATAATCCTACAGCTTCTGTTCCTCATCACACCTTTTCATGACAGCAAAATCCCATTTTGCTCTGCATCATATGGATTTAGCTGGTAATAACTGTAATTATGAGGCTCAGTATTTTATATACGTAGTTGTGTTCATAGTCTGCTTTTTTCCCTGTCGCCAGACAACCTCAAGACATTATGAGGTTCTTGTCTTGTAAACTACATCAAATTTTCACAAAGAAAAAGAAGCATCATGAGATACATTTTTTCATATGAATAATTATGAATTAACAAACAGAATGATAGCAAAAATAGGTAAATTTCTGATAGAATAATTGTGTGTGTGTGTGTGTGTAGGCTTTTGTTAGTGCTCCCAATAATGGGGGCCTGAAAAAATTTTCAACCCCTCACATTTTAGGGCATTGTGAATTGATTTGAGAGAGAGAGAGAGAGAGAGAGAGGTGACGAAAGCTGAAATATGGGGATGAAGGCAAATTACAACCAGCTTTTTCTGAAGTTTAAATTCTGTTGAATATTTTTCGGCATCTTATATGGTGGTTTTTAAGAGCTTATAGGCTCATCCAAGCACCCTCTCAGTCTTGAATTTGAATTTAAAAACATATGTAAAATAATATAAAACTAATGGAAAAATATTAATATTTGAGTCAAACTATACATGCATAGTGGTATAATAACATTTGCACTTGGTCTTTGTGACTATTTAAAGGAAAGAAGAATTTAGCATTGTGGCATTATAAGTTTGATGATATTTAGGTACACCTATTTTGGGCACTTTGCACAATTTAGGGGAAAAAATGGGAGAAAAGCAGATTGACTTATGAAAAGTGTGTGACCTCTGAGAACTCAGAACTTAATCCCAATACAAGAATTGTCAAAAGTGATTAATTCAAGCCATGCAAAGGGGGGTTTTTGTGAACAAAGTTTGTGTCCACATGCATACACACACATGTGCGTGTGTTGATGTGGACTTCTTTAATTTTGATATAGTGGAAATTTTTTACCCAAATCAGGTATGGTCAAAGTAAGATAATTATATAATTTATTTATTTTTTTAAATTGTACATCAATCTCCCACCAAGTATATTACACTTGTTATATAATTTATTCAAATTTGACTATACTCTATTTGTGTTAGAATTTTCGGTGATGTAACATGCATATTTGTGAAGTTGACTTGCATTTTGGTAATGCATTTCATCATCATTGTAGCAGGCTAAATGGTGGGTGGTGGGTGGGTGGGTGGCACTAGAGAGGCAAACAGCTTTCATGGCCACTTCTGCTTATAAAAAGCTGCTTTCTCCTCCCTTCCTTCCCTCCTAAACCATAGTTTGAACTTTCAGCTTATTTTAAGCTGATTACACCACAAACAGCTATGAATCCAAGGACAAAGGCCTTTCTTGCAATCTCCCTCTTGCTATTCATGATGCTCATATCTGCAGGTGATTATTTTAAGCTGAATCCCATCTTAGAAGCTGTAATCAATCACTTCTGATCATACTTACTTGCTCTTGTCTTTGTAGGCATGATTGAGGCCTCAGGCATTGGGACAATCCCTCTCCACTCGCTTCATAAGGTAATAACATGTTTTTCCGACCGGAAAACCTCTACATTGTATGTGGCACCATGCAACAATATTAATATAGTAGCTTTGTAGTAATTCCCTTGTAATAACATTACAAACGCAACGTAAAAATAACATCATAAGACGTCTAAACATTAACACGACACATTTTGCTGCAACATAGATAACAAAGCATCAGTTCAGCTAACATTCGATGCATGTTTTCCCAGGCGGGAGGTGTGATGAGGGCAAATTCAAGAAAGCTTCTTGGATTGGATGCGGTCTTAGACTATGACTATGCCGGCCCCAACCCAAAGCACGATCCGAGGGGGAGGAGGGGAGGCGGTGGCAGCAGAAATCCATGATTCTATTATTATTTTATAGCATTCTATGAGTTTTATACTTTTTGGACTACATATGCTAATCTTATCGTAGTTTATTACTATGAGTTTTCGGCCAATAACGTTACAATTATCTACGTTGCTAATGTTGTATTAAAAGCCCTGGTGGTTCAGATGCTCTTATGTTGTCAACTTTCTGCTACTGCTTACTCTATTACATATTATACGTTATAAGTAATAAAATTTTCTTTGTCGTAAACAAAATACATGTATTCAGCTATCATGCAGCCAGTAACTGTGTGTGAGTCTTGTGAGAACAAACAATGCCTCGCAAGAAGAATTTCAATGTTGGTGATGCATAGATGCGGACAACATGATCAGATATATGTTTCATATTAACATTATGTTTCAACTAGTTAATGTATATGGACTTCTGCTGCTAATAGTATCAGTCAAATCCCACTTGAGTGCAATCAATCCATCTTTTTTGCTTATCAATCAATCAATTCCACATAGAATAAAGCTATGATCAGATCAACTTGTCCACCAGTTTTGTTTGGTCTAAACCTACTTAAGCACTGTTGAGATCTTTTTGACATTTTGAAAATATTGGCACAACACAGTTCTTGCATAGTGCTACAAGAACTGAAATTTCAGTACGCCAAAAAGTCATTTTGTACAAATCCTATAGCACGATCATGCCCCGGCACCAATGCTACACCTAAATTCCTATCCACTACAACGTGCAACAGCACAAGTAGTCTGGTTAAAATGTGTCTCGGAACCCTGACCGCTACAAAATCTGACCCACCAATCCTGTACACCCACATAAAACAGGTTCAAACACGTTACAGACTTGATCATCACTGAATCACTGTGCTGGTGGTCGGATATTTTTTTATCATGACGAAAGCAATGTGGAGTCCCATATCCCAAGTGATGCTGCAAATGATTGTAGTTTTGGTCTAATTCATACACAAAAACTTTGTCGCTGCATGGTTAAACTTAGCCAAACTGTCGGTCTTGAGACATGTACTTAAATCCAAGAACACACACATTTTAGTAAATAAAAAACAGTAGCATCCTTTTCTCTGCTACGATCAAATTCATTAGTTGTCGATTCAACTTTATGTTAAATGGGGAACAGTATCATGATTGAAGCGGAATATGTGATGAGCCATCCTTGTCATGAACTTTCTCATCTTTTCCTTTTCAGTTTTCACTAAGACAAGAAGGATGGATGTACACAGTAAGTCAACATGTGTTGCAGTTTAAAGACAATAAAAGTTGGCACGATTTCATTCATGGTCACTCCATTTGGCTTTCACATCCACCGCATTTCTGCACATGGGCAGCAAAACAATGCTTCATGCCTCAATCCAATACTCTTATTGGTCTCTGGTTTTTTTCCCTCTTGTGGGACTTTTGTCGTATACCTAGATTAAGTTGGTGCTTGTATTTTGAACCTAAATAAACCACAAAATGGGGGAATTGGAAGACCATAACGAATGCTGATTACTGGGAACTATTCATATAATCACCAAAGTTGAATGTAATAACATTCCAGGCCAAGATCACTGAAAATGGATGTCAGATATCAGGAGGAATGTGTCTCTGTGGGTGAATTCTTGAATCTACGCAACATAAGTGCATCCAAAAATATGAAAAGGGGGTTTATTACAATACAATATTCTTAGGCAAACCCACAATTATATATTACACTCTAATCTCTCCCAAGCCAGAAGAAGCGGAGCAAAGAATGACCAGTGTTGCAAGACAACATGGTGATCTTCTACAATTGCACTTGCAACCTTTTTGAGAATAATCTGACTGAGCATGGCTAGTCCCCAGGTAATGAAACAAGAAAGTAGTATCCTTCTGGTTAGATCAGACGTCATAGAGCTGTTGTCTCAGGTATCCAGGACCCGGCTTGAAAGGATCATCTTCAATGTATGCCTCAGGGCGATAAAATCCAGAATCATTCATACGATTGCTGAGGACATGAAAGATTGCCTTTTTTGCACCATACTCATCACGGTTGCTCTCGACATACTGCTTTGCCTCTGCAGCCACTTCATTCACAAAACCAAACCTGTTATCTTCTGATAAAAGCAGCCTCTCGATGTCCATGGTCAGGAGCTCTCCTGTCTCCCTTATCTTCCTCACCTGTTCCTCGAGAAACGGAATTCTTTCCATCCTGTAGTCCAACATATCATCTTTCTTGGCCTGGAAACAGATACTATTATGTAAAGGGTAGTATAAGCCCAAGAACATCAAAGTTTCAAGTGGACTAAGCACCAGAGGAGAATAATATTGTACGACGTATTGACTAAGGTCCAAGCCCATAAGGCTACATATTCGCATTATCCGCATTCCATAGGACATATCAATAATCGAATCCAAGCACATGAAATGCAACATCAAGCAAAACAATCATATAACAAATGCTCAGCAAAAGTAACCATTCATGTCAGCTCAAAAAGTCATGCACAGCTCACAATATCCATCCCTATAACAACTTATAATCCACCAAGTGAAATGATCGCATTTGGCTTCTCCAGTTAACGTTTCACTCTTCTCTTCCAAGCTCCAGAACAAAAGATGAAGTCATTTTTAACACTTTCCAGAATTCACTCTTTCACCGTAGAAACCATTAACATAATCTACACTGGATTCTGGATATAATCTTTCGTTTTTCAGCCACTAACATCTCTCGTATCATTTATCCAAAATGAGGCAGAAATGCATTCCAAATGCAAAATAGCAAAAAGTTAACACCCAAATTTGATTGAAGCGTAAAACATCAAACTACAAGCATTTAGGGCTCACAAATCATACCAATTTCCTCCTCCTCCACACTCGCCTATGACTCCGTCCTGAATTCCCTGAACTCGAACCATGCTGTCAAACAAATAGCCAACGAAAATTAAACAAGATAAATTTTCAAAACTCAAGAACAAATACAAAAAAAATTACCCCAAAAAACTGAAAAAATAAAAAAAGAGAAAAATCCTAACCTGCGACCTTACAGCACATCCCAACCGCCATTTGCTCTCGGCTTTCACTTCGATTTTCTGCAAACGAACCGATCAAAAAAGGGAAAAAAAAAAAAAAACATTTACTTTGAATAAACTGACTGAGAAATAATCCACAAAGCAAAAGAGATATCTACAGGTAAATAACGAAAACACGATAAGCCATTCAACGTTGCAGAAAACGCAGCCATTGCAGCCAGCGAGCTCCACTTTATCCGCCTGTTCCTTTTTTCTTTTACTTTCTGGTTTTTTTTTTTTTTTCCAGAAAATGAAAATATAAAATGGGTTCTGCACAAACACAAATGGGCCTCCTCATTTGGGCTGTCACCACTACAGGACTGCTCGGCCCAACATGTTTGGAATTATAACGCGAAAATTTAAAACGAGCTTTCATAAAATTTAACATAATTAACAATTTCAGGCCCCGTTCAATAAATACATAATTTTATCAAATATTATAAAATTTTTACATTTTTTAAATAAAAATATATTTTTAATTATAAAAATATCACGAAAGCTCATTGTGATTTATTCAAAAATTAATTAAGTTGACCTTACTTTGTAATTTCTACAAATTACATTAACAGTTAGCTTTTATTGTTTATAATAAAGTCTTTTAATTTGAATTAAAAAAAAATCTTGTATATTAAACTTAGCTGAAAATACGACATATTTGATAAATTAAATAAAATTTATATATAATTCAAACTCGTAAATATAATTTCTCAATTTTAAACATTTTCTCAAAGCATTTTTTTTTTGTTTTATATATTGATATTTTAAAAATAATAAATAAATTCAAGATAAATTAAAAATAAAATAGCACACTTTTATTAAAAATAAATTAAATATAATTATAAAATTTGAATTTACAACATTTTAATTGTAAGATTTCAATATGATACGCAAACAAAAATAGTCCACTCAAAGCATGTTCCTTGAAAAGTTGAGGGTTATATGAATTAATAAAATAAATGAATAAAGTTTTTAGTAGCAAGTCATGTGACTTTATAATAATTTATTTGTTAATTGTAGTGAGACTGTGATTGGTTGGTGATTTTGTTCAAACTGGACTGCAATAGTTTTTCTCAAGTCCAGTCTAAGTTAGTCGGTAATAACTAAGTTATTAAATAAAATGCCGACAGGAAGTCTAGTTCAGTTGGTGAAACTAAGATCCTACAATTTTAAAGGTTATGGGTGTGTGAAATATGATTATTGTAATAACATTTATTATATATTGATGTCTACAAGAATGATTGTATTTGTAATTGATTTATTTCAATTAATAATAATTCATCGCTCTTACATTACAAAAGATAAAATAAAATGTTATCGTGATCTTGTAATTGAGCAAACTAAATCTATATTTTTCGAACGTGAGTGTAATTTCTTATGTCATTTAGCTCATTTTTCTGAATTAAATTTAATCGAATCATGTTTTGATAGTTATAATTTGCAACTTTTAGTCTCGTCAGAATTATTATTTTTATTTAACTACATATTATGTTAACTTTGATGTTAAAAATAATGGTTCGTATTTATTTGGCACACGCAATTAACAATTGGAATTCAATGAGTATTAACTTATAAGGTAAGTGATGATTGGACTTTAATGGATCATTAATACTTGATCTTTAAATGCCAACTTAGTTAATTAATTTTGATTACATTTTCTTGATTTATCATATTTCAGATATTGTTTTAAGTTTATTTAAAATATTTTACCAATCATGCAATATTGTAATACATAACAAGCTGAATTGTTTTAAGTTTTATGAATTTATTTCTAATATCTTAATAATTTGAAAATCTAATACGGTAAAACGCTAATTAACAAAAAAAAAAAAAATGCTAATATTAGAAAATAATTTGAGTGAAAGTCTATATTTTTTCTTCAATTGATTTATTGTATGTCAGATATATTTTTTTTGACTGAATTATTCTTATATATTTTCACACGTTATTGCACGTGAATAGTTATATCTTAGCCCTTATAAGCGTAGTTCGATTCAGTTAGCAAAAACTCATTTAGTTTGTAATAAATTAGTAATAAGTTAATTGAGAGTAAAATTTAAATTTTTATTTAATTTTTTGCTAATATTCGATAATTTGATGAAGTTTAATAAATAGAGAAATATATTTTATTTATTAGACGGAAACAAAAATGAGAAGTCTTGTATGTATTTTCTCAAACTACCCTGAACAAATGTTTGTTATATGTATTTATACTAAATGTTAATGTAAGTTAAAACGACGGCGTGGGGGGGAGCATCAGGGGGACACGAGTGGAAGAGTCATTACCACGTCTTTGTGAATTGTTGGGAGGCGAGGAGTAGTACTTAAGTAGAGAGGCGGCCACGGCAACAACAGATGCACTCACATTCTGCTACAAAATTTACACACAGTACACACACTGGCAATAAATTTTTTACGGATAAAAAGGCAAAAATATAGCGCAGTAAAATTCAAATTCTGCAGATCACAAATATCCCGAATCATGGGCTCTGCTCTTCCGAGCTCAGAACCCAACAATAATGGTGAAAGTGATTTTTAGTTGGGGAAGAAGTTGGAAGGAGTTGCGGGATTTGAATCTAAACCCTAATTTCCTCTGCTTGACATTTTTTCAACTGAATCTAGGATTGGGATTTTGGACACCTTTTTTCTGGAACATCGTTTTCTTGAAATAGAAGAATCGCATATGGAGAGATCGAGATCTAAGAGATACTATTATGACCAGGACTATGAATCTGAAACCCTACACTCGCGGAGCAAACCGCGGTACGGCAACAATTCACACGGCGGAGGAGGTCACCATTATGCCCCTAGTTACCACCGCCGGTCCGTCTCCGGAGGAGGAGGGGGAGGAGGAGGCGGTGGCGGCGGTGGAGGTGGAGGTGGAGGTGGAGGTGGAGGTGGAGGAAGAAAAATGCAGGACCCTTCCCTGATGGTGACGACGAGTTACCGGATTTTGTGCCACGACATAAAGGCGGGAGGCGTGATTGGGAAATCGGGGAGTATTATTAAGGCGATTAGGCAGCACACGGGGGCGTTTATCAATGTCCACGAGCTGATTCCGGGGGACGAGGAGAGGATTATCGAGATTTCCGATACGAGGCGGCGGGACCCGGAGGGGAGGATGCCTTCGTTCTCGCCCGCGCAGGAGGCTTTGTTTTTGATACATGACAGGATATTGGAGACTGAGGTAGGAGGATATGGGCATAATGTGGGCTTTGGGGAGGATGAAAATGAAGAGTATGGAAATCGGGGAGGAGGTGCCGGCGGCGGTAATGGCAATAGAGTGGTGACGAGACTGGTGGTTTCGCGCATGCATGTGGGGTGTTTGCTGGGAAAAGGGGGGAAGATAATTGAGCAAATGAGGATTGAGACTAAGACCCATATTAGGATCTTACCCAGAGATCACAATTTGCCACGCTGTGTTGCAATGTCGGAGGAGATTGTTCAGGTTTTCATTGTTACTTTTCCTCTGGAGCTTTGAGTATTTGTTCTCATGACAACATTGTCTATGGTTCAAACATGGTGGCATTGGCTTAGTTGCAAAAATGGAGGTCTAAGACTTCCAGAATTTGAACCATAACTGAGATATTATTTCCTGAATTTAAAAGACTATGTTAAAGAATGGCATCTGGAATTGAAAATTGAGCATTTGAATGGTTGAGGTGTAACCATGTGGTATGACGAGCATGATTGGCCTGTAAACCAAGGAACATTACCCTAATGCAGTAGGTCTAAAGGTTTATGACAATGAGGTACTGTGCATCTCAACATTGTTCAGGGATTTCACTTTGTAGGGATGCAATAATGAAGTATAGAATCCATTTAAATGCTAATAATCTGATAACATTTATTAAACTTGGTGATCTATGTAACAAATGATCAGATGATCTGAATTTCTACTTGTGAGACTTTTGACTGCTTTTGCTATATTTCTTTGGGTGAAGATTTTGAAGCTTTTGCACTAAAATGCGGGCATACTCACCTCTTCTAGTTTGCATTATCTGGTGGAACTGTGAAAGTGTAAGCTACATGTGACTTTCATTACTTATTCAACTCATGCAAGGTTACATCTGTTTTCAAAAGTCTTTCTTACTGAATCATAAATGCAGAAGAACAGAAATAAACTAATCTAGTGCCCCTCTTGGTTAGATCCCCATTACTCTTAGGACCAGAAGCAGTGAGATATATATTCACAAGAAAAAGTTATCAGTAATTCTGTTGTATGGTTATTTAGTCATCCTGGTTGTCAATAAGTTTTTCATGTTGGTGTATAGTGTTGCAATGGAATTTTTTTTTTCTATTACAGGTGGTTGGTGATATGAATGCCGTGAAAAATGCTATAGCAATTATTTCATCTCGCTTGCGAGAGAGCCAACATCGTGATAGAAGCCATTTTCATAATCGACTTCATTCACCGAGCGTTTCTTCCCTGCTGATGATGATTTCCACACAAACAGTACCCCAAGGAGATCATCTGTGGAAGGGCCTAGTTTTGGATCAAGGTATTCTGGTGGTTCCAGGGGTAACAACTATTCCTCACGTTCATCTGGATTTGCCATTGAATCTGGGCCTGCTAATGTAGCTGACAATGCTCAATCTTTCTCTGGTGAGGATCTTGTGTTCCGCATATTTTGTCCTGTTGATAAGATTGATACTGTTGTTGGGGAGTCAGATGGGATTTTGGATTTGCTTCAAAGTGAGATAGGCGTCAATGTTGAGGTTTGCGATCCAGTTGCTGGCTCAAATGAGCATATCATAATCATATCATCGGATGAGGTAAGACTCCTTTTTTCCAGCTTTATACATTAATCTGTAACATTTCTAGTTTGCTTTTAGCTTGTCTGCTTTAAGAGCCTATAAGCTGATTCACCTGTGTATCTTTTAGGGTCCTGATGATGAGTTGTTTCCTGCTCAAGAAGCTTTGTTACATATACAAACCCGTATTGTTGATCTTGTTCCTGAAAAAAAAATATTGTTACCACTCGGTTACTTATGCAATCAGATGAAATTGGTCCTTTACTTGAGCTGGGGAAAATAGGTGGCGCAAATGTAGAGATCCTACCAAAAGAAGAACTTCCTGCAGGGTTAGCAGGGACAGATGAGATTGTACAGGTTTGTATTTCATATTCTTCTGATTCTTTGAGGATCGATAAAAATCTTTATGATTGCATCCTTTATGTATGTGCGTAACCTTGTAAGAAATTTATAGTTACACGTTCTTTCGTAGCATTTGTTTGCATCTACCCGGGTGCTTGTTCTTCTTTTCAAATGCCTGTTGCTTTGAAATATTTTTGGTGAAAGATTCCTCTATGCATAGGTTGCCAGATTTCCATAGATGAGCTTAATGATGAAACTAACACAATCCTAGCATTCTCATCTACAATTTTCTTACATGTAGATAATCGGGGAGATCAAAGCTGCTCGAGAGGCTCTGGTGGAGGTGACATCAAGGGTCCGAAGTTACATATATCGAGAGTTTATTGAAAAGGATGCACCAGTAGAAAGTGCTACTGTGGAACCGGAGGCAGCTTCTAGGAACAATGTAAAACCATCTATTGAAACCCAGGCTGGAAATGGTCCTATGGTTTCAACTCCTGAGAGTTCATCAACCGCTGCTGCACCACAGAAAGTGAAGGTCAGTGGAACAGCATAACTTTTCCTCTTGAGAACCCAATATTTGTTGTTCTTTTGTTGGCTTGAATACTATTATCAACATCAGTTCCAATCAGTAAAAAGTTTTAGTCCATGATTCAGGGTTCAGGTTTCGCATCTTATTTGAGCTTTTTGAGTTATTACTTAAAGATGTTTCCAACCTGCAAACCTTCTGGCCTGTTGATTTATTCTTAGTTCTTTATCGAGTTGATCTTAATTTGCAGGATGTGGCACCGCCTAATGTTGAGACAGTGAAACAAAACGAGAGTGAGCGACGTGAAGATCAGCCCAGCGGATTGAATAGGTAGGTTGACGTTTTGTCCAAGTCTATTTTTTCTTGGGGCGGAGGCAATTTTACTTTGCATTTCTCAGATTGATCAAGCTCTCATGATTTTCTTACTTCCATTTTCCCATCCAGAATCTCTGTGCCACTTGTCACCAGAAGTACACTAGAAGTTGTTATACCACCTCATGCAGCAGCAGAACTCGTAAAAAAATCAAGAAAGCTTGCTTTGATCAGTGAGGTGATTGGTCTATAGCTCCTCCCTAATCTTATTCATCATCTTTCACATTTGTGTATATCGGCTCCTTGACATGTATGATTTATTTAACAGCTATCAGGAGCAAATGTGAAACTTATTGACGACAGACCAGAGGTAACAGAGAAGATAATTCAAATATCAGGTACTCCAGAGCAAGCGGAGAGAGCTCAGAGTTTGCTTCAAGGATTTATTCTGAGCAGTAAGTGTCTCTCTCTCTCTCTCTCTCTCTATATATATATATATATATATATATATATATATATATTCCCCCTTACATTCTATCTGACGTTATGTTGATCTCTTCAGCCGAAGAAGATGGCCCATAGGCGTCATGAAGTTGAACATTGCTCCAGACAAAGTTGGGATGCAGCACAGCAATTTTTGTCAACAGTTGGCGGGTGTGCTCCTTGAGATTATTGTGTGGCTACATTATTATGGCAGGCGGGTCACAGGTCCTGCCGAGTGATTGCACATCAACAAGAATGTACAAAATGATACTAGTAGCTCAAAATGTTTTGGAATTGATGTTTCTTGTATTAAGTGTGTGTGACTGTTCTGCATATCCCCCCCTCCCTCTTCCATTCTGTCGTCGTCGGCGGTTCCATGATATGTACTCAATTCTCAGTTAAATTTGACAGGAGAAGCCATCTCTAGTTGTTTGTACAAGTGTTGATATATTAACCTTAATGCAAATTTTGGTATGTATTTATGCAAGCTATAACCAGAAGTTGATTTGCCACAGAGCTACAGTTACTTCACCTGCCGAAGAAACATATTGAATAGCCACTCCAAAAGGTGGAACTAATATTAATGAGCTTGTTTGGTTATCTCCAATTTTGAATTATATATTTTATCAAACTCGTATAATCATCTATTTGTATAATATCTGTCATAATAATAATTTAATTGTTTTCACAGTAGATTGATTGTTATTTTTTGGAGAAATTGGACTGTTGGATATATGATGAATTTTAAATTAAAAAAGAAAAGAAAAGAAAGAGACTATATTTTCATATGTGGGTAAAATGTTAATTCATGTTGACATCGGAATTTTATCATTAATATCAAGTTGGTACTTGAATAATTACAAATAGTATTTGAGTCTTACCTTTAATATCATTTTTTATACTAAACTGATATTCTTTTATGTATCCAATGACTATTTTTTCTTAGATAATAAATGGAAAAAAACGAATATAAAACTTTTCTTTTGGAATAAAATTAATGTTGACGAAAAAAGTTTAGCGTTTTTAAGTGTATCTGATTCTGAACATGACTTATTCATGAAAAAACAAAATCTAAAATCCATGGAGTAGGTTTTAGAGATTGTGCTTCGCTGCAGACCTAGACCTTTCCGCCGTCGCCGCCGTTATCGCTGCCGTCGCCTCTACTTCCACGGCAATCATTGAGCTCCCCACGGTGGATCAACATTTATACTACTTTTCTTCGTGACGGGTGTAGGAACATAAATGGCTTTTTTACATTATGGAAAGAATATCATGCGGCGGAGCTCGATGCACCACCCGCTGCTATATGCCGTTCAAGGCGTTCGATATCGAAAGCTAGAAGTTATCCTCACGACTGTTAGTACCTCGATTTCCATACTTCTTTACCTAATCCGATTTTGGAGAAATGATTTTGTTAATTGCTTGCAAATGTTTGTCTTTTCGGCCCTTTAGACTATTGATAAGCTCGGAAAAGCTGGGGAAACTGTCAAGGTTGCACCAGGGTATTTCCGGAATCATTTGATGCCAAAGTTGCTAGCGGTGCCGAATATTGACAAGTTCGCCCATCTAATTCGCGAGCAGCGCAAGGTATTTTGTGTTTGGCTTGATTGAATTATTGCTTAGTGTTTACCATGTCACGGATGGAAATGTGTGTGTTTGTTTATCGGATCTCCCGTATGTATCCTGCTTTAAGCATTTTGCTTGGGTGGTAACGGATCTTTCATCTGAGTTGTTAAGTCTTGGAATCTGTTAGCAGGCCTGATGGTGTATGCTAATTTGTAATGTTGCATCTTGTACGGAATCCACATATGCTTGTAAGTATTGAGGTTCATGTTACTAAAGATGGTAGAAAGAACAGTCGTACTGCTATTGATGGGTGTTGTTGTCAATCTGATTTCATTATGTTCCAACTTCCCTGTTACTGACAAGACTATACATGTTT
Organism: Sesamum angolense; assembly: GCA_034509725.1. NCBI lineage: Eukaryota > Viridiplantae > Streptophyta > Magnoliopsida > Lamiales > Pedaliaceae > Sesamum > Sesamum angolense. The sequence continues at coordinate 657,559 of JACGWL010000016.1, forward strand.
TCAGAATCTGATTTCATTATATCATTTTTCAACAGCCTATCATCCTCTTTTGATTTCATCATTCCTCGTGTTTTCATCTGCAATTTTGCATCCAATATGCAGGGTTAAAGGAAAATTTGCCTGGAAAAACCCATCTGAGTAAAGGTCTTCTGCAAACATGTTTCGAGTGTTGCATATGTTCTTTTTTTCCATTCACTTACTGTAGGTTCTGTATTTTCACTATGTTTTGTTGGTTAAGGCCCCCATATTGAGTATGAAATGTTCCGTGTTCCTTTAAGTCATTGTTACTCCTGCATAGACTGTCTTTTAGTCTAATTTAGTGCATGCATTAACATGTTCTGTAGTGTATAATTCCATTAGTTTGTATACTGTGATAGTTATTTCAATCGGTATCTGATATGATAGTTCATGTTGCAATGTTTATCAATTGGTTTTATTAGATTTACCAGCCTAAGGAAGCTGAAGAGGTTAAAGTAGTGTCAAAGATGGAGGAAACCAACTTGAAAGAGTACATAGCGGCAGCAAATCGCCTTGCTAGTGCAAGACTGGTTTGTATATCCAATTTGAAGCTTTAAGCTCCCAATACAAATGCTTGATGGTTTTGTTGACGAATATGAAAAGTTCTCTCAGCTTTGTCATATTTTTTTTGAAGCTTTAAACTCCCAATACAAAATCTTGTTAATCCTACACTTGATTTTTTAAAAAAAAAGATCATTTAAGATAAATAGATTAGCAGTTTTAATTATATATTTTCTCTTTTCCTTCCAGAATATAAAAAAGTTCATCATTGAAGGAAACGGTACTGAGTTGCGTCCAGTGACAAAAGAAGAAATTTTGGCTGAGGTATGATTTTGGTTATTTTGGGTTGTTATGACGAAAAACTTTCTTCTGTAATTCTGCATCCTTTTTCTGTGCTCAGTGGTGATTGTGTCTCTTGTATGACCACATAGTAGATTTATAAAGTCAAGATAAAATCTGGGTTAAGTCGTATTTTAAGATATATGATCCGAGGTCTGTGTAGTTTCCATATTGCACGCAGCCAAAGGGGTTGAAACAGATTGCTTATGTGCCTCCGGTTTTAGTGTTTATGTTATGGGTTGTGTTCTTGATAGTTTATCTCGCATGTTTCTTGCTATATAACCAAAATTGCTGAATCATATTTCTTATCATATAAACGTTAATTGATTCATTTCTGTGATGGAGCTTCTACTTGATCTTTGCACTTTTTTTGTAGTTATTCTACGAGAAATTTTATTTGTATGAGAAATGGTGGTCCTCGTTAGATTTAGCAAGTGGTTGAATGATTGACTTAAACCTAACCCTCCCCCCCCAACACCCAAAAAAAAAAAAAAAAAAAAAACCCAGGTTGCCAGGCAGCTCCAAGTGCACGTTGAACCTGAAAATCTGCTCTTGCCGACTCCCTTATCATCTTTGGGGGAGTACAAGGTGCCCCTCTGCCTGCCAAAGTCTATACCTAAGCCTGCAGGAGAAGAGTGGATTCTTAACATCAAAATAAGGAAAAGGTGAGGCACAAGGTGATAGCATCTGCAGAATGCTTCAAGAAAGAAATGAAAGAACTTTTGTTTCTAGCAGCAGAGAATTGAAGCGAAGACATCGAACGAGTTGCCATCAATGGATTAACCATTTAACATCTCTGTCATTTTCACTCTTTCCAGACATGCAAATTCATGTCTCTTCAACTGAGACTGCTGATTTTGTTCCGATGTATCGTGATTGTGAAGGCACACTCGTAGATATTGTGGTTTCCTGCTGAATCATAGACTAGCAGCCCGACTTTTCAATGATATAAATGCGTCTTAGTCATAGGCCTTCTTCATTCTGGAATTTCTCATGTTGCATATGTCTAAGTGGGACGTAACGCCATATTACATTTGCTGGCAGCAATAGTGATTTGTGGACTTCGACGTGCTCTAGATCGGATAATTACTTGTAAATGGAGCTTAAACTCGTCATGAGCCAAGCCTGAACACACTTCTGCAATAAAGTTGGATCAGAATTGCGTATTATGGTATAACAATTGTAGAGCTATGTGAATAGTAAGAAGGATTTCTCACTAGGATTAATTATACTTAGATTTTTTTTAAAAATGCGAAATTACATTTTCTTCTAAATTTTTTTGAAATTAAACTTTCACTCCTTCGAAAATTCTCCACTTATACTTAATTCTATTTTATTAGGATTTGAATGAAAAATGTTGGCTTAGTAAAAAAAATTTATATAAAATCTCAATTTTGACCTACATCTAATATTTTTGTATTTATAAAAAGATAAATTATATATATATATATATATATATATATATATATATATATATATATATATATATATATATGGAGTAATTTAACCTAATTATATTTTTTTTCTTACAAGTACAAATTTATTATATGGGAATGTTAAATAATGGATAAGATTAAAATTTTATGTATTTTTTTGTTAATGTTAATATTTTTCTCTTAATGAAAAATGGCTAGTTGTAAATATTGAATTTTTATTTAGGTGTAAGTATAACTTTGAATATTTATTTTAAAAAAATCATATTTTGAGAAGGTTTATAAATGTAAGTAAGTGTTCCCCAGTATTTGTACTCCAAGATCTTAGTTTTTTTTTATGGCTTAAAAATTCTACAAAAGCACTTGTATGGAAAAGTCATTTCCATCATGTCGGCTATATTTCTTTATCTTTTTTCAATTTTTCTTTTTCACTATTTAAAACAGCCCATAATGAAAATTTTCCGGAAAAGATGGATTGTTAAATGGGCCCAATCTTACTGGGTTGAGCTTGCTGTTAAGCCCAAACATTTAGTTCACTATAATCTACAAAAATTTAAAGCGACGGATTAAAAAGAAACTCCCAGCACTCTACCGCTTCACTGGTAGAGTAGTCTTAGCTTTGTCAATGGCTGCCGTCTTCTCTTCCTTAATCTCTGCCGCTCTCAGGTGCAATTCTCGTCTACGTATAAACATTACGTGCAGTGTGTTTTTAGAATTCTTTCGTCGTTATGATTTTTTAAGATTAAATCTATTTTATTTGTGTTGTAATTCCTACTTCAAATTATAAATTATCCGAGAAAATCTGGAGTTGAACTTTTTTTTACGTTATTTGTTGCTTCCATCTAGGTAGAAAGCTGCCTCGCTTCAATTTCTGAATGAGTAGTTAACTGTGATAATGGATATTTAAGTGTATGCGAACTATGGAGTTTAAGTAAATTGAATGCTTAAAACATCTCTAAGTAACATTGTTAACAAAAATAGCTAATGTTATGTAAGGTCTGTTATAGTATTGAAAAGTGCAGATTGAGCGTTGTTTTTGTGGGGCAAGGAGATTTGTCTTCTACCAACTAATGTTTCCTGTATGTATCTCTGACTTCTGTTGACGATTTTGGAATTTATGTTGAATTCATTGTTGTTAATCTTTTTTCCAGGACGAATCCAGTGTACCCCAAAGCTGGACCGGGTAGCCTACAATTGCAGAAAGTGTTTGTGCCATCCTGTGCGCAAATAATTGTCCCATTTCCAAAATGTAGTCGTAAGCTTTATATGGTACCATTTAACCGGTTCTCTGGACGGCGTGGTCTGAGAAGTTTTGCTGTGGATAGCTCGTTAGGAGTAGCTGGCAAACATCCTGAAAGCAATGTATCTTCGTGTGTTCTGGGTCCAAACAATTTCCAGAGGTATAAATTTATTTAGGTAAATGTTTGTTGTAGGTCTGAATTGTTGATAACTTCTCCATGAACTTATCTGGCAGATCAAGTGAACTTGAAGGACAGCTTCAGGAATTGTTTGATGAAGTTAAGACTATGATTAAATTGGGAAAGAAAGATGATGCTGTGGATTTGCTTCAAGCAAATTATGAAGCTGTTAAGGAACAGGTGGAATCAGGTGCTCGGGGCATAGAAGAAGCCGCTGTTCTTGATGTCATAGCCTTGGGGTACATGGCCCTTGGAGACTTAAGGACTGTCAGGACCCTAATGGATGTGGTAATTTAATTTGCAAATATTTAGGTATAGTATTTCTGCATTTTGTGTAAGATTTCAGTCTTGTGATATTAAGAGCATGAGTTTACCAAGGGAGGACTAACTCTCTCCAAGAACTAACATGATAGTTGATTTTGAGTTGGAGTAAGACTTTGAAATTTATTTATCAACGAAAAAAGTATATATTTCTTGCAGTAAGTGGCTATCTCCACTTTCATGTGTACTGTACTGGAGATGTCTAGAGGCATCTCGGTTTTCGAACAAAATGTCTAGTTTGATTGTATAAGCTGAGATGATTTATCGTGTTCTCTGGTGCTGCATTGAATCTGATTTCAGTTGCACGAGATAGTGACTGAGCTAAAAGATGATGAGATGCTTCTTGATTCAATACTAATGCATATGGGAAGTATTCATGCCAAGTTGGAAAAGTTTGAGTTGTCCATTTCTTTCTACAGAAGATCCTTGCAAATTATGGAAACAAAATATGGTAGGTTGATACTTTCTCATTTTAGATGCCGTTCTATCTCCTGGATGAAAATGCTAGATTTCCGTTGCTTGAAAATGCTAGATTTCCGTTGCTTGAAAATGCTAATTGGCATCATTCTGTAATATTTTCGTAACAATTTGCTAAAACAAAAGCCTCTGTAAGAAATTTTCTTTTGTCCTCTAGGAAGTAAGAGCTCATTCCTTTCCGCACCATTGCTGGGGATGGCAAAAGTTCTGGACACTAATGGAAGAGCCACTGAGGCAATAGAGACATACCAGCGAGTCATTAAAATATTAGAATCTGTTAGAGGAGGGGAGAGTGAGGAATTGATTTTGCCATTATGTTCTATGGGCAATCTTCTAATGCATGAGGGGAAAACTTTGGATGCTGAATACTCCTTCAATAGGTTAGTAAATTATGTCATGGATATTAATTTTGTTACATAGAGAACCTCTCTTCATTCTGATGATCAACTATTTTGATTTCTTCTCTTTTGTATCAGAGTTGTGAACATTTATAGGAGGTCGTATGGGGAAAAAGATGAAAGAGTCGGAATGGCTATGTCTTCATTGGCCCAGGTGAAATGTGCAAAAGGTAAATTCATGAGTGATGTTATTTATTTCTTGTAAAGCATTGGACTCGTTTGTTTGCAAGTTACCAGGCTCTTTGAAATGAAGTCTCAGTTGATGGTAACACATAACAATGTGTTCGTCAACTCGTTAGGACCAGAGTATGATTACTTGTCCTATATGGGTATCCAGATAAATAGAACAGTCAGTTTATATTACTTTCTCAAGCCAATATGGTGAGAAGTTGTGAGCATTATTTTTGTTGGATCCATGAGAGCAAATGAAGTACTTTAACTGCTTTTCCTTCCTGTTTCTGCTCTTTCTGCAGGCAATGCTATTAGAGTTATCTCATGCCCTAAATTGCTCAACCAAAAGATAAAAGTCGATTTAGTTTAATTCAAGTGCTACGTCTTATCCTGCTGTTTGTTAAGATACATTCTCTATTACCTAAAATGGAGTCATCATATGGCCCTTCTTGATAATCATTCTCACCAGAGAGGCATTTCTTTATGAACCAGTCTTTTTTCTGCAGGTGAAGTCAATGAGGCCATTGATCTATACAAGAGGGCTATCCAGATTCTCAGGATTCAGAACAAATGGCACTAGATGACAAAGTTATGGAGAAAATGAGAATAGATTTAGCTGAACTTCTTCATGTAGTGGGAAGGTGGGAAATGTCCGGTTAAGTAATTTGACATTTAATCTCAGACTCCAATGGCAGGACTGAGATGTGCAGTTTCATCATTTTGCTGAGAAGCTTTTCTTTTATCATTTTGTGCTTTGAGTTTTGCATTTATTACATCAAGATCCTTTGCTAAGTATGATGAGTACCTTTTAAAAAAACAGTAGTTGTCTGTTAACAGCCACCTAAACTTGTGTAAAGTTGTGTATTGTGGGTCCTCTTGTTCTCAGGACTCAACTTGTTCTTTCAGATTCTAATAGCAGTTGGATGACATGAATTCGTTTAGAAGTTGGGCAAGCAAATAATGTGCTGCCTTGAAACCTACAAGTATTTTTTTTTTTTTAAAAGAATGTCCTCAGTAACATTTATTGGTACATGGTAAATTATAGTGTGCATATATGGCAAATATGGACAAGCAGCAGGTGCTGTGTTGCACAATTCTGAAAAACTATGATTTGTTTCATGTATTCTCACAATCTTGGTTGTTGTGCACAGAGCACAAGAAGGACGAATGCTGCTGGAAGAATGCTTGTTAATATCTGAGAGGTTTAAAGGAAAAGAACATCCCAGCTTAGTTCCCCACCTTGTAAATCTTGCAACATCGTATTCACGCTCTAAGAATTTTGCTGAAGCTGAGCGCTTGCTGAGGATAAGTTTGCAAATATTGATGAAGACTGTGCCCCCTGATGACCCATCCATCACCTTTCCCATGCTAAATTTGGCAGTTACCCTCTATAATCTACACCGTGATGAAGAAGCAGAAAAACTTGCTCTGGATGTTTTATCCATCCGCGAAAGGCATTTGGAAAGGAATCTTTACCAGTTGGTAAGCCTATAAGGAACTCTGCGCAATTGATTGAATGTGCTGAATATACTTCATTGTTATTGTTTCCCTTTGTGCCACTATGATATGTAATCGTCTTATGGTTTTTCTCTACTGTCAACATTATGAAGCACTGATTTTGATTTCAACCTGGTATGACCTTTTTCTTTTTCAAATTGATTTGACAGGAGAAGCTCTTGATTGTTTGGTGTCCATTCAGACCCGACTAGAGAAGGATGAAAGTGAGTTGGTCGAGTTGCTCAAGAGAGTTTTAAAAATTCAGGAAAAAGCTTTTGGCCATGATAGTGAAGAGGTTATGGAAACATTGAAGAAAATTGTACATTACTTGGACAAATGGGGGTGAAAACTGAGAAACATCCTCTGCAGAAGAGATTATCCCTACTCAGAAACAAACACAAGCAGATGGTTGTTTATTAGCAGCTGTCTTTGTAAGCTGCATAATTCTGATCTTTCCTTATAATGGAGCCACATTCTAGAACTTCAACTTGGAGGCTGTGAACAAGGTCCGGAGGGCCAGAGGACATGAGCAACCTTCACTTTGAGATCGAAGGATGAGGTATAAGTTAATTCTAAATTTACTTGTGATACTAGATGTGAGCTCACTGTTTTCTTCTTAAAAACCTGTGGGAGTTATCTTTGACAGCAATGGCTTAGTAGGATAAATAATCCACCGGGAGGAATCCTGCTTTTTTGGTTTTTTTGTCTTGAAAACGATTTTTGTCTTCAAAGTACCTTAACTTGTGCCACTATGCAACTCATTAACAGAGCAGGGCAGGATTGTATTCGTATGTTTGTGAAGAGGCTTCATAGTCTTGATTCTTTTTCAACTTCCTTTTGGTAGTAATTACCTATACTTTTTGCTGTGATGTCATGAACATATAGTTGAAAGTACGTGTATTGGTTAATTTTTCATTAAGATGTTTCCTCATCTATTTTGCAAAACATTTTGTCAATAATGTTCCACATTCACATTAACTTATCACTGTACATTGTGAATCAATGTGTAACAGGATTGAGATACACAACGGTTGCTCTTTCTTGAGAACAGTGATTCATAGTATGCAACCCATCTGAAAGCCATGCAGCCATGCTACACGCACCTCTTTGCTTAGAGTTTAAATGAGTCGTAAAACACAAATTTTGCGCCTTCTCTCATTGCCTTACAGCTGATGTTACCTCTGATGAAGAGTCCAACCCGTCCGCTATGCCTTCGCTACAGGACACCAGAAAAGCAAAATCACCAACAGATCAGTCCCCCCAGGTACATATTATGCTCATCTGTAGCCACCATATTCATTATAAAACTCAGAGAAATGTAATAGGTGGATTGTGAATCAAACAAGTTAGATCAACTAAAACATGTGTTTAATAGGTATATATATATTGTAGTGTATACTTTCTAGAGTGCATGAATATCGTGGTTGTGGTCAATTGCAATAGTAAGTTTTGGTCCAAATTGAGCAACCCATTTGTTTAGTTTTTTTGGTGAACTAAGTGATGATGAAATTCAATGGTTTGTTGTTGTTGTGTGTAGGCTGTAGCTAGATAAGGAACAGGACAAGAGAGTCAGCCCCATCGTGTCGCACCCCAAAAATTAATCCTCCACAGCCACAAAACTTCTTCTGTCAACATAATCATACTACCCCTACATTATCCTCCAAATTTTCTCCACCCCCCCATATCAACATATTAAATAAAAATATGTCTCAGAGTTCATTATGCAACGTTTTGCGCGCTTTCCCTTCTTTTAATCTATTCTCTTAAACAATTATCATAAAGCACGACATTAACAGTGATTAACTACAATTAGAAATCACCCAATACGGTTTGATTATTTTACTGGGATGATTACCCTGTCATTTCATGAGATTTTGTATAATTATATGTAAATAAATTACATTTAGTATTCCTAAAATTTGCTTTCATCTAGCAAATAAGTTATTTTGTTAATTAAAATTTGCGGAATTTGTTGATATTAAAACAAGAACTGAATGAAATTTTATTTTTACCTCTGATTGATGTATTATTGACTTATTACAAATTAAATAATTTTTTTATTAATATCAATAAAATTCAATGAATTATGTTTAATGGAAGTTTACTTGTTAGATATAAACAAATCTCAAAGTATTAGATAGTTTTAATACTACAAAGAATTACGTATAGCTATATCAAATTTCATGCGAAGATTGTGAAATTATCCCTATTTTGTTTTTGACTTTGCAGGAATGAAGATTAATTGTATTAATTTTTTTGTTCTGAAAAAGAGTTTATGTGGGGTTTCTCTTGCTGACCGTGGGGGTCCTTATCACGAGTAATTATAATTTAATTATCCTAAGTTATTTATTTTTTGAGGTCTTTATTTTACCATTAATATTTCTTTTGTTTTACAATTACTTATAACAAAAAGAAGTTATTATCCTTTGATTGGTGAAAGGACAGGACAGAGAGTCTCTCAGTGTTTTGAAACCCGGACCGTTCATCGAACCGGAAAATTAAGTGGGTTACGGGTTACTGGTTCAACCGTCGGGTCAACCGTGGTCGAACCAGTGACGTCATATTTATGTAATAAATAATTATTAATATTTTTAAAATAGCATTAAATAATAAATAATATTAATATACTTCACAACCTATCTTTTTTTAAAAAAAAAAAATTCATTGTTTTTCTTTGACATTAATAGTTCAATAAAATGTACAATATCATAAAATAAATTTTAAAACAAATTTATAAAGATCAAATACAAGAAATAATATTATACATTTTCAAATTTAATAGAAAATTAGATTCACTAAATTATCATAAATAATCTAACATAAATAGCAAAATTGAACTGAGAAGAGAAATCAGGATTTTATATTTAGAAATAAAATAAAATAGTTAAACTTAACAAAAATTATCCCAATTTAATAGAAATAATGCACATTTTTTAGAAATAATCTATTATCCTTTCAGAAATATCATAAAATTATGGTACTTAGAAAAAATAATACACATTTTAGAAGAAAAATTAAAAATTTTATCATGTATTTACACTTAATTATTGACCCGACTGGTTCAATCAACCCAGTACTGGGTCAACCGGTTCACCGGTTGAACCACTGGGTCAAACGGTTTTTCAAAAAAAAGTGGTTTTTACTCCCGGTTTTCTGGTTCAACTGGCCCGTTTTTGGGCTGGGTGGTGGCGGTTCGGGCGGTCCGACCGTCCGGGCTGGGCTGGGTTTTAAAACATTGGAGTCTCTCTCTAGAGTCGTTAACCACAAAGTCCAACAGCCACACTTTCCTCAGATCTTTCCTAATAAATTCAAGAACACGACTTTTGACTCAGCTTCCCCGGCCGACCACCACCCCGACCTAGCCCACCATCCTCCACTCCTTATCTGCCACGTACACACCACATGTCACCTCACCGCTTTGTGTATAAACAACAATATTTTATTAATAAAAAAATATAACTTATTATTCAATATTTTCTTTTTTAAAATTAAGTAAATTATATGAATTTGTCGAATTTCCATAAGAGATATAGAAATAATATTTTCACAAATAAGAGCATATTTTTTAGGTTTAATTTCTTCTACTTACCTTTTGACTCTTTATATGGTGAAATCCGAGTCAAACAAATTCAATTCACACTTTTTTTTCCATTTATTTATTTTTATAAATTTTAATAAATTAATCAAACACGGAAAATTGAAACCAGCTAGGAATATCATGCTAGGCAATGAGGTTGTAAGTTCGAATCATATAGATATAGAATGCATCTTTTTGCTCTAAATAATTGAATAATTTAAAAATATTAATAGATCATGCACTAAAAATATTATAATAATAGTATGTTTATAAATTTAAAATTATCGATAAATTAAAAAAAAAAACAAAACTATAAACATCATGCCCAATCTCGTTTCCGTCCTACCAATCACAATGATCGTATAATGAGTATATATATAATCTTGAATTCAATCAATCACATCAGTATTTTTTTATTTTTTTAAAAAATGTGAAAAGTATTTTTTCATTAGAGTTGTATTATAAATATATTTTTAATATGTATGTTTGTTAGGAAATAAAATTATGAAAAATTAAACTTACTCATAGTTATGACCGAGTGCATTCAATTATGAAAAATTAAATCTCTGGTCAAAAATAAAATTAAAAGAAATTGAGGCCTTATGATCTTAGAAATCATGGGTTTGAATCATACCAAATACGTGGAATGTTGTCTGTCGTATAGTAAAAATTAGTATATAGTATAATTATTATTTATTATAATAATATGTGTTATTGAGTAAATTATGCTTATTGAATTATTTTTTATTAAATATTAATATTAATAAAAATAATTATATTTATAATTAATTTATTTCAATCAATAAAAATGTTATGGCTGCCACCTAAAACAGAATCCAAATATTTGACACTAATATATGTATATTATGCTGTCGAAATAAATAAGAAAAAAACAAATGACAGCACATAGGAGGGGAGTGGAGGGGTGTGGTATATATATTTCAGCCACACCTCTCATTTGCTCTTCTTGCGTTCTCGAATCTTTCAAATTCTGTCGACACACACACATCTATCTACTCTTCTCCTTCGTCTTCTTCCTCTCTCTCTCTCTCTCTCTCTCTAGAATCCGAAATTCTCTACAGGCAGACGTAGAAGAGGAAGAATGCCGTTCTGTAACGTGGGAATGTATCAGAACAAAGATGGGGATGCACTACCTAATAACAACAGCGGAATCAAGATTTTCTACCGAACCTACGGCAAAGGACCCGTCAAAGTTCTTATGATCATTGGTAAATCATTTCATTTTTGTGTTTTTTTTTCCTTAGGATTTTAGTCTGTTCTGGTGTTTTTTGGCGGATGGGTTTTTTTGCTCAACCTTGATCGTTCGTGAGAATGGCCTTCTTCCCAATTTGTTGTTTTTCTGGAATGAGTTTGGGTTGAACTTTGGTGGGTCTTTGTGGTGAATTGTCAGGATTGGCTGGGACGCACGATTCTTGGGGCCCACAGATAAAGGGTCTGGTCGGAACTCTGACTCCGAACGACGAAGAATTACCGGCCGGTGATCGGAGCAATGGAGACGGCGGGGTAGGTGCAGATGTGGAGGTTTGTGCTTTCGATAACCGTGGAATGGGTCGGAGCTCCGTACCCACCAAAAAGTCAGAATATACGTGAGTATTTGCCATTCATTTTAGATTTTTTCTTTTTTCTTTTTTCTATTTGGGGAGTTTTTGAACAGATATTTTTTCCTTTGTTTACATATATATATATATATATATATATATATATATATATATATTATTCTTTCCCTTCAATTTTGTAATATAGTCTCATTTATAGTTTCAATCAAATTGAGATTTTTTCTTCTTTTTCCAGTTATGTGGTTCTGTATGCGTCCACTCCTGTGGTTGAATGGTGGAACAACATTGAAATTTTCAACGTGAATTACTTTTTGTATTGTTTATATGGCACTTTTTGTCAATTGGTGGAATGGTGTCAAAACTCGTGGGAATTTCTGCTTAAGATATTATTTTTGGTGGGGTCAGAAATGGAAGAGCCCCCACTGGAATAAGCCTAGGGATGTAAATTGGTTTTAGTTTGATGGGAGAATTGATGTCTTGACAAATTCAAAGTTGCTAGAATAGAAGATTGTGGGTTTGATGTTATCAATATATTCACTGCCTGCATTCTTGAAAATTAAATAGTGATATTAATGTTCAATCTACCTTTCTCAGGACGAGAATTATGGCAAAAGATGCATAGCTCTAATGGATCATTTGGGCTGGGAAAAAGCTCATGTTTTTGGCCACTCAATGGGTGAGTGTTTGACTTTGAATTTCTAGTTGGCATTATTGACTTGGCTAATCTCCTAGAACTTGTATTCTTGAATCTTGCTTCTCATTATTGAACTTAAAAATTGTTATTTTCTGGAGGTCAGTATGTTACGTATGCTTAAACAGCACTCGTGGACCCCCATGTGTTGAAATGTTTGTAATCTTTGAAGTCTGGATGATTATTATCTAGCAATATATCTGAATGCTTGTTTGAAGATTGACTCAAAATCGGGGATCAGATTAAATGGTTTGAGCTTGTTTGAAGATTGACTCAAAATCACAGTTTTTTGGAGCTTTTATTAGCATATCGATCCATCTTCTTCAAGGCTCTAGCCTCAGATGAATTTTTGACTTGTGTGAATTCCATGTATATCTTTGATTGACGTGGATTATACATAGAAGCATGTCACTCTAACTGAACTGTTACTGGACGGATAAGTTGGTTCATAGCTGACAACTTGGTTGATTTTATTAATAATGCAGGTGCTATGATTGCTTGTAAGCTTGCAGCTATGGTGCCCGAAAGAATTTTGTCTTTGGCTTTGTTGAATGTAACTGGTGGAGGTTATGAATGCATACCAAAGGTATAATTTCTTGTGGGAGCCAGATGGTAAATTTTTTATAATTGTAAGCTATAGAACTTTTTCTTCAGCTTATGTTGGTACTTTCTCTATTGTGCAATGGTGGATATTAGGTCACATCATGATTGGGACTCTTGACAAACTGTTACCTCCTAATTCTCACATTATCTTCCATATTCATTTCAGATTGACCGGCAAACTTTGTCAATAGCAATGCGTTTTCTAAGGGCAAAAACTCCTGAGCAAAGAGCAGCTGTTGATTTAGATACCCATTACTCACAGGTTAAAGGATTTTTCATTTTTTTTGAATTTCTTTCATGTTTAGACTGTATCATCTCTTCCTCGCTCCCTCTCTTGGTCTCTACATGTTGTTCTTTTTCTTTTTTTCATTACCTTTCAGATGGTGGATAATTAATTGGATTTGTTGTGCCGCCCTTGCAGGAATATCTTGAAGAGTATGTTGGACAAAAGACCAGAAGATCAATCTTATATCAAGTAAGTCATTCTAAGCATTACAAATTTGAGATGATAATGTACTACTTTTTTCTTTTGAAGTTGAATAGGTCTTTAGTTGGAGTGAAATAACTGTGCCTTGAATTCATCATTCACTAAAGCTTTTCTCATTATTTAACCAAGGATGGAATCTTAAAATACATGTGTAATGGCTTAAATTCTGCAGGAATATGTAAAAGGCATATCAGCAACTGGTATGCAGTCAAATTATGGATTTGACGGTCAGGTTAATGCTTGCTGGACCCATAAAATGTCACGAGCAGAGCTAGAGTCTATCCGTTTGGCTGGATTTCCTATATCAGTAATTCATGGCAGGTAACCCTTGCACCAAAGAGCTTCTGACTTCTTCTATTCATCATATGATGTTTAATCTACTAAGATGACCAGAACTTTATCTGTAGGCATGATGTCATTGCTCAGTTGTGCCATGCAAAACGACTTGCAGAGAAATTGTATCCATCTGCAAGAATGGTTGAACTTAATGGCGGACATCTAGTTAGCCATGAGAGGACTGAAGAGGTAAACTTCTCTCTGTTTGGTGTCACTTATAAACAACCAAGTAATGTCAGTTTTTTTTAAGGAAGTAAACTGGGAAAGGAAAAAATAGAGTTGCGAATCAGAATTGATCTTATTGAAAGCAACTATCAAAGCATTCAGTAGAATGATGACAAGATCCGAAGCTCTCGTGTTCTAATTTATTGGTTGAGATCTTCTAGTGTTGCCCATGTAAAAAGGTGTTGCAGATATTGTTGACATACTAAATGCAGATGCACTCTTCAGAAATTAAGGTGCTGGAAAGTTTGGATTTGAGGTTTATGTATAAACGTTGATGGGCAAAGGTTGATTATTTCGGAGTGCTCTAGAAATGGTGAAGAATAGTACGGAAGTTGGTGGTCTGTCTTGAAGAAACGAATTGGTGCTTCACATATATAGCTGGAATCATGTCACTGAATAAACTAGTAGATGAAACTACCCTATCCATGAGATGCACTGGAAAAATGTTTGTGGAAAATTTTCTGTTGGGTATGAACAGGCGCAACACCTCCTTCCCCTGCCCGTTGGTGTATCACAATTAAGAACCAAAATGTCAATAGAACTCATCTTTGAACCAGCCTAATGAACTTGGAGAACAATATTGTTTCAACTGAAGTAGACAGGTCCACCATTCTCTGCAGTCACTGTTATGACCGCCAAAACAATGTTCTTATGATCAACCTCATAATTGAAGACCTAAGAAACCTGATTTGAGATTTTCCAATATCAGAATAAGCAAAAAGAAGTGTGCCTATACCATGCAACAAATCTCTCTAAGAAGTGCCAAGTAACTGAAATCATCTGCAATGTCTTTCAATTGATTCAGCAATCGAATACAGAGTGTAATATAGCTGAAAGAGTGAAGTTACTCCAAACTTGATGCTTACTTCTTATCCTTCATTACACTTACAGGTCAATAAAGCTCTTTCTGAGTTGATCAAAGCATCAGAAAGTATGACAAGTCTATACGAGTGGACAAATTTGTCCAATAAAAGCAGTGGTGAGTGCTATTTATTTAACTGCTTCATCTTTGTGGATTACTGGTCGTGGTGTCCTAGGACAACTATAGTGAAATGATCACATCTCATCTATGGCATTCTCAGGGTGTAAATCTACTAGTCTGATATCATTATTGAGATCAAACAGTTCATTTTTCATTGTCGGGAGCATAGAGAAGCTACGTATTTTCCTAGCTTACTTTTTTGGCCTCTTTGTATTGGCATTTGAGAGCATACAAAGAGGTGTGCAGAGGCTTAAACCCGTTAGAGTAGGATCTGCTCTTACATTAAGCTAACGTCCCAGCGAGCTTTCTCTACTGGTAATTTTCTCTTACTGCTGCAATTGCCATAATTACCATTAAATTGCTTACCTGCTCAATCTACAAGATTCTTAAGCATTCATTTTTCTTCAGTATGTAGGGATTTCTTGTGTCTTCTCGGACCCAAAAGTGTACAGGAAACTATGTCAGATCGATCGACAAGATAATTATTGAAACAACTCTATGGCATTTCAGTTAAAAAAAACAGCATCCGATGATTATGAGAATGAGAAGGTCTGGGTGCAGCCAGAACTGCTTCTGGCAAGGCCAAGGAAGTGAAAGAACCTTGCACTTGCAGCAACAAAACCCTGCTTCCAGCTCCATCTTTGAATGAAATGAAATGCATAGTGGACATATATTTTCCATTTATTCAACTTAGATAATCCCTGTAAATCCCTTCTGAAATATGTAGGGAATATTGTAAACTACAGCTTCTTGATTACTTAATGTGATGAAATTTTTTACTCGTGAACTTCTCCATCCTCAACTTGAAAGTTTCCCCTAAAAGAATTAAATAATTCACTTAAAACACTACCCCCCTAACCCTTATGAAATTCAGTTTCTTACTCAACTTTCTGGAGCTTAACAAGACATTGAGCACTTTGTCACAAAATCCACGCCCAAGTATATGAAATAACAAGGACAAAGAAACCTCCTCCTCCTACTATCTAATGAGGAAAACCTCAGTAGAAACATTCAAACAAGCAGTTACACACCGTAGTAACACTCAAGTTATTATACAACAGTAACAACAATCATGTAACGCCACGATAATAATCGGTAGGGGAAAAACGCACAAATATTACATGAATTTAGTGATTAACAAGCTTCGAAGAAGAATTATCATAACAACTTCATAATCATACCTACATGTATCTGAGCTGGTCTTGCATCTCTTACCCTCCTTGAAAGCTCCCTCTCATGGCAACAAACCATTCTCAGCTAGCATACAGGAGCGGAGGAGCTGCTGCTGGACAAGGTGATGAGCCACCATCATGAAGAAAGAAATGATGGAGTGGCTTGTGTTGAAGACTATATGAGCCAATCTTTATTGGGTGAATAATGCAAATATATACAGCAATTGGGCCAATGTAGTAATATACCACAAGAATATTCTAATATGCTTCTTTGCCCCCAAAAACAATGTCAGCCGAACAACCTAAGCCCATGGGATTCCAATCAATGCATCAAATCAAATATAATATGATGGATCACTCTATTTGAACACTACGCAAATTACATATAAATTGTATTACACTCCATATACAATTAGTTCAAATTTCTTGAATTATAATTTCCCAACATCAACATCTCAAATATATTATTCTGCTTCCTCTTATTAGTTTAGGATGACGGAATAATTCCATTTATCGACTATATATAATTTATTACATCGACTTATGTGATTATGATAGATTATGTTTAAAACATAATAATTATCTAAAATTATTATACAGATTCTCGTGAATATTATAATTTATAATTGTTCGAGTCACGCAAACTCTTAATATAAACTATATTAATAGACAAAAGTTGTTATTGTCTAATATATATGAAAATTATCTTTACAAAATTAAAGTTCTTGATATTAATTTTCCCTTTTACAGTAAGTTTGTATATGTTTGCAAGAAACAAGTTCAATTATTTCATATATTAATAGCCAAAAAAAAAAAAAAATGTAAGTAAAAGAAGAACCCGGTTCGATTTAAATGATACTTGATGCAAGAAGCGAACCGGATCAGTTTTGCCCTAAACCGCTTTTTTTCTTCAACCTCATCTGTTCTATAGCCTATAGTTTTTGCTGTGCAGTTTCAAATTGCAGTGCAGAAAAATGGAAACTCTAGCTGCTGACGGCACAACAGAAGCCCCAACCAAATGGGAGTTCAGTTGGTAATCTCCGTGTGCGTGTGTATTCGGGTTGCCTTTTGCACGTTGTCTGAACGTTTTGCTGCTTTGTTAGCGCGTATTTTCGTTCTTTCTGGTGAATTTTCATGGATTTTGTTCTGATTAATCGGATTTCTCTTTGTGCGAGTATTTATAAAGAAGCTGCTTTATGTGCTGATTGTTTTGTGGGATTTCATGGTGAAAGATTAGAACTTTATTTTTGGGAGTAATTTCAAGAAATTTGTTGGTTGTGTTTGGAATAGGAACTGTTTTAAGTCTTTGATGTAAACTTGAAAATTTCTTTTCGATAAATTTACTGTTCTTGTTATATAAATTTTTAATATAGTTCCTTTCAAATTTTGCCCGTCTGCTGAAGTTTTCCTGTCTTTTAATCAATCCATGTGCTCCTTTGCTTCAAAGTTCAAACATCACTGTTTTATGCTGCCAAGTAGTTACAGACTGCACTACTTCATATACAATGCGGTTTTCAGACCATATTGTCGTTGCTTTCACCTGCACAGGAGTTGAGTTGCATATTCTGATGATTTATTTGAGTCCCAGAAAAAACTTTCAATCTGGTATTAAGACTAAAGTTCAATTTGATTAATTTTCTAGTTTCTGTATTGGATAATAAAGCAGCGGTGGTGCACTACCTGTTCTCGTTATTTTGCATGTTCCCTGTTGTAGCTGTGGACAGTATGGACATCTTTGAAGTTAATTCTCTTGTCTATGATAGTGTTTATTGTGTTATTTTGTCATTCTTTTTTACATAAAAAGTTGTTTTCAGCGACTTGGAAGTCGATTATCAGTCTGAGGAAATTGCCCGTATTGTGCATGCTGCATTAGCCGTTGATAAGGAGGTAATATTGCATGCTATCCCTACTTCAGAGGTTCTTGTTTTCTTGAACTCTCTCTGAGGTTGTAGTTTGATTGCGACGACAGTTACAGCCAGACAAGGTGAAACGCCAAATGACAGTCTCCAATGGAAAGCTTTCTGTGTGAGTAGTTTTCTTTATACTTCCACTTTAGGAAATAGTCAAAAGACCTCTTGATCATAGTATTTGTTTTTCTGCTCGATTATGGAAGAGCGTCTGTTTCTTTTTATCGCAAGTACTGCTTGCAGTTGTACCAAAGGGAAGGTCTTCTGCTTTAGACATGTAAGTATGTAACTAAACAATTCAAAGTTGGACTTGTGATTAGTTCCTCAACGTAATAGAACTTGAAAAATTGTTAGTCTTGCAATAAAGAAGAAATTAAGATGAGGTAGATAAATTTAAGTTACCTTTTCACTGTTGCCTCTATAGGAAAAAACCTAATGCCTCCAGCACTCTGGGAAAGCATTTTGGTCATTTTCAGCACCTTTTACCCTCTGTGAAGTTTGAATAAAAGTTTTCTTTACTCTAACTCGTCTATGTACAGGCATTTCGAAGCAGTTGAAGCAAGATTTCTACGTGCATCATACAGCGCCTTTGTTGATGTTCTCACGCTTGCCACCAAAACAATCGAAGAATTTGGCCAAGTGATGACGATGACATTGTGACCTCCAAATATTGCTATTGAGAACTCCATAGTTTATTGAACTTTGTGATTCTTGAATTTATCATCAACCTCACTGGTTTACATTGACATTTCTATGTAATTTAGCAACCAAATTTCTTGGTTATACATCCTCTATGTATACTTAGTGTTAAGACTTGGTTAGAGGAAAGGGGTAAATGTTTTCTCTAGCTTAAAATGAATTTTAAGGGCTCAAGAATTGGCATTGTTCTCCAGTCTAAGCAACAAGTTAAGCAGAATCTCGATCAGCGTTTGCAATTATGGCTAAGCACTTTGCCAGTTAGTGCTGATGATGACAATTATTGAGCTTGAGAAACAAGCATCTTGTAAAGTTTGCATTAATATTAAGAAATATGTTTCTTATAGATTACAGTTATCATAAAATACCATCAAAATGGGATGTGAAATTGAGGCCAAAAGGGGAAAACAAAATGGTATAACTCTTCCAAAGAATCTCCTGAAAGAAAGACAGAGGGTTGGCAAAGGTGGTGGTCTAAAGGACACCTTCCCTGCAGCTCTTCTCTCTATCCCCCCCGATCTCCATCAGTATTCATCCAGATAAGTATACAACATATCATCTTTCTTTGACTTGTGTCGACTGAGCAAAGCTTTGAGCAGACGTTTACTTTTGCTGGGGTATTGTTCACCACTGTCTTTGGGACTTTCTTTCTCAACACGAATCCGCATTGAAGCTGACTTTCGAGGTTCAGAAATATACTGCCATAGTTAACCAACAAAACAGCCATAAGCAAATAACTTGAGCCAAGAGATGTGCAACATAGAAACATTATACTTGACAAACTTCCACAGAAAAGGATCCAATCTTACCGGTTGCCTTCCAAGAGACGGGTTTGGGGTGGTTGGCCGGCTTCGATTTGGGGTGCTAGGATTTGAATTTTTTGGAGTTGTGGGCTTACTGGAAAGGGAGCCTGATCGTAAAAGTGGAAATCGGTGCGGTGACACTGTTCTCTTTTCTGATTCATTTGACACAACCATCATAACAATTGAGCTTTACTTCAATTAACTGAAAACTAGGATTTTTAGAGGTTAAAAGGAGGAACAAACCTAAATCTTTCTTCGAGATGTTGCCAGAGAATGAAAAGTTCCCCCGTTGCTGGGCAAGTTTTGGTGACGGTGATGGAGAGCGCCCTTTACTGAAAATATTATTTAGGTTAAAATCTCCATGATTAGTAACTTCTGTATATAACATTTGATGAGTGATAGTTTACTAGCAAACTCACCCGAGTATAGATGGTGGTGGAGTTTCTCGGATTGTAGCTCGAATAGCTGCAAAGTAACTAGCTCATAAGAACAACACTAACAATAAAAGCTTATACAGATGCATCAAAATGATACAGTATAGAGATACGACAGTACCATTCTTAAATTGATGCCACTCGTCTCCATCATCTAGGCTGCATCCTTGGTACTTTGATTTGGTGCGAACGGCTCCATGCATAGTCTCTCCCACTAATGAAAAAGGAAAGAAGATTTTTTCATGTAAAAACATGTATTAATTTTTATATTTGACAAAATAGAATTATAGATTTCATAATTAAACGCAGTTAATACCTGGCAAGATGTATCGTTTATGGTAATTAGGAGTGTTTATAACCAACGACTGCTGAGAAATACCTTCACGATCAATATACTCCTGGCATGTCCGCAACCTCTGAATTGCCACACAAAAACAGAAAACAATCAATATACACGATGCTAGCTTCTAGTGGTCCTGGTGAGATTCATAGGCAACAAAAAGTGATGCAATAGTTGATGAAACATCCTCAGTTGAACAAAAAATTGACTATAAAGAAATTAACTTTCACAATGTCCTGAGTACAGAGTAGCTATATTGACATCTCTCAATCAGTAAAAGCAAGAATCCAGGATCTCCAGCGTTACAAACAGGATATGTTATAAAGTTGGATAATAGCAAACTTGAGAACCAAATATGTATATATGAAAAATACTAGAAAGATTTGCAACTTATAATGATTGTTTTTGTTTAATCATCTTCTAATGTTTCAAGATTACAGCACTAACGAAATTACCTGCTCAATGCAAGAGACACGGAGCTCCGTTCCCGAAACTTCATCAACTTTTTCATCCAACAAATCATTGACCTTATAGGTAACTGAACCCAAATGGTCTACCGTGTTGACAAGAGCTTTAATGGCATAATCTTTCAATGTATTCACCACTCTGCACATGCAGAAATGTTTCAGAACCAAAAAAAGAACTCAATTATCTGATAAACTTAAATCAACAAGGAATAGGTATAATTTGACCTCTTCAATAACCTATAAGTAACTCACATATGCTTTTGGTCGTCATTAGTGTAAGACAACTCGAAGTATTCTGCAGCTGAGTAAAGCTGTTTCCTAAGATTCTTCAAATCCTGAAGAAACAAATCGACAATATCACGTTATTCTATCCAAGACATTATCAAGATTGTAAAGCTGCAAATAAAATTCTTTAGCTGTGCCTTTCACCCTTCCTCCAATGAAGAAGGACTGGAAACGAATCGAGCATTCGTTGTACATATATGCGATCAGAACCAATCAAGAACAATATTTTCAACATGCAATTTCATAATAATGCTCTCTAATATTTAAGGGGTTGGTTTCTGTAGTTACTACATTTCTTTTGCACCAGTCCCATCTTTAGCCATCAACTAGTTAACCTAGTAAAGCAATTCAATTGTAAAAGATGGAACACGAAATAGATACAAATTCATGTATAAAAGGAAGGATAAAGTACCTTCAAACTATCAGAAAATAGCATACTTTGCTGCATAGAGACCTCATCATAATTGGCCGGCTCACGAGGAAAGGGCATCGAAGCAGTTGCAGTCATTGTCTCCATGACGGAGTGACAGAAATAGTAGCTAGAAAGTCCTTATCCTGTAACAACCATTTCCCAGCAATAGAACAAAATAATGAAACTGATTCTAATATTAAACGATGAAAAAAATCATGGTTGTTTTACAGTCTTGAGGCCAAACGAATCAGCAGCAGTAAATTGTGAACATAAAGGTTCCAGCAAGAAATAGATTAATTTTCCCAATGTCTGTGTTTCTGTGTGTGTGTGTGTGTGTGTGAGAGAGAGAGAGAGAGAGAGATGTTTCAGATGAATTTAAAGGAAAAGAAAACAACCATAAATCCCATTTCATGCTTTTTCCTCTTTATATGTGAAGTTTATGTGTATGGACAGCCAGAATCCCATCCAAATCTTGAAAAGCAGCAACAAAAATCAAAGACAAAAACAACAGAAGCGCAGTGGAAAGAGACAATAAATTAAAAAAAATGCGCCCAGGATATTGCTTTTTCACCATTAACAAAATCCATAAGATTAAAGAACCAGAATTCCAGTACAAGCCAATCTTTGCAAAAGCTTGACCAACACACTCCCATTTTTCACACCAAAACTACATTTCTCCATGAAATTCTCAACTTAATATTGAATCCTTTTAAACTCACCAAAGAAGTTGCTATTTTTATCACAATACTGTCAATTCAAAGCCTCTTAAACCCCAAGAACAAGATGTGGCTGCAATTGTATCACTCTATATGAAATTGAAACACTAAAAAATACCTACAGTGATTTAAAAATAAAAAAAACAGGACTGCAATCTTTTCCTCCCCAAAACCTCCCATTGCCCTTCACATAACATATCAATACAAATTTAAAAGGGGGAAAAAAAACCCAAATCCCGAAAGCATAAACAAAAGCTATGAGAATCAAGAACTCACCTTGACCAACCAAAATTCTGAACTATCTTTTCAGTCTCCCAAGCAACAAAACCCACAAGCAAGAAACAGTCTGCTGAAAACACTCTGCTCTTTATCCTCCTCCTAAACTTGCAAGATGCAAAATTATATCCACCCCACAATCACAATCACTCTCCCACTCAACTTTGATCATAGAGTGCGGCCTTGAAGAAACCCGAAACAAGACAACATAAAATAGGCCCAAAAGACATCAAAGTCACTGTTGTGGTTTGGTACCAAGATTTTGACTAAACCCCAATCAAAAACGACAAGTTTTTTGTGGTCTCTTCCCCTTTTTAACTTGTTGTTGGTGGGATATTGTTAAAAAATTGGAACAAGAAGTGAAGAAGAAGAAGAAGAGAGAAAAGGAACAGCAGCACGTAGGTATAATTATATGTAAAGAGAATTTGAAGCATTTGACGTTAGAGTTTCAGGTTTTCAACCCTGTTTTTGGAGCAAGAATGAGGCATACACTGACCACACTATTCCCCTCAACTCTTTCTAATCATTGCCCTGTTTCGTGGGTCACCACTCACCCGTGAATTTTCTTTCTTTTATTTAATACCCTTTTTGCCACAAAAACTGGGGAATTCAAAAGGACCACTTGATTACAAACAATGTCTTGCTCTATTTGTTGAGATTAGAGTTTAGGTTTATAAACAAGTTAAAGATTATGAATTTGAATTTTATTGGAAGTATGAATATTTATCTAATTCTATTGTAATTTATTTATAATTGTATTAAAATATTGATTGAATAAGTTATTGTAAGTTGTTATTTCTGTTCTTTGTATATTGATGTTGATGGGTAAAGTTGACAGCATGAATAAGTTTGTAATCATGGACTCGAGTTTCATGGTATGGATATTTATCTTACTTTACGTAAGTTATTATAATGTGTTTATAGTCTTATTAATGCAATGGTTGAATAATTGGGTAATTATAATTTGTTTAAATCATATTAATATATTGATTGAATCGAGAGTTATTGTAATATATTATTTCTTGTTTTTATTGATGTATTAGTTGAATCGATGTAATATAAAATTAACAAAAATTCACCTAATTATTGTTTATTGCCTTTCATCTCTATTTATTTTCTTTTCCTTTGCAATTATATTTATGTATGTTTATGAATATATCCATATCCAAAATCCATTTGTTGGTATTTTACATTTATGGCAATTTGTGGGTGGAGAAAAAAAGAAAGAATCATTTATTTCTTTGGTGTCACATTTTTATGAAAGATTTGTTTTACATTTGAAGGGTTTTCTTAGATAAAGTGATTATGTACAAATCTTCTATAATTTAAAAAATCACATTTAGTACGCATAATTTCTGTTTTTGCTTAATAAATAGATCATTTATTTAGTTAAGATCTACTAGATTTATTGATATTAGCAAAATATTAGTTACATTGATTGACTTTTTACTGATTTGTTGCATGTTAAATAAATATTTTATGTCCAAACTACCGTAATAAGGTTTAATATATCCCTCCTTACGTGCATTAGTGTCGAAAATATATAAGGATAATTGTGTCAGAAAAAATATTTAATTAACTATAATAAATTAATAATAAATATAATTTTTTATTCAATATTTTTGCTATAATAAAAAATTTCAATAAAATTTAGCTATAAAAAAAAATCTATTTGTTAGAAATACTAAGGGTACTAAGTGTAGTTTATAAAAAAATATATATATAAAATTTACGTGCAATTGTATAAAATCTTAAAAAATGACTGTGTAATTATCAACTCTTTTTTTTTTAATGTTTAATTGGTAAAGAAATGATATAGTCAAATTGTTGAAAAGAAAAGAAAGCATTTGATTATGAGGAGAGTGGGCCCACAATTATTGTTAGGACTTTAGCTTTTTGTTTGGGAAGTAATTGTAAAGGGAACATGGAGGTCTGAAACCATGATTACTTAGTGGTGATAATGTTCTGCTAAGTGGGGTTTTTGTGGACCTTCTTTTCATTAATTTAATCAGCGCCGTGAATGGTGGGTGGGCCCCCTCGAAAGACGGATTATCAATGTGGTTGGATATGTTCTTGATCGAGTTTATATAGTTCACACCTCGCAGGTCATAATATGAGTTGACATAAAAGGAGGAGGAAATTTCTATTAAAGGAAAAATATATATTTTTTTTAATAAAATAAAAAATTATTTAAAATAAAACAAATACCCATTTCTTTAATAAGCTTGAAGTTCATGACTTCATATTTATTTAAAGAACCCCAATCTCGACTATCTGTCTAAGACCTCGACAACCTCCGTTTTATATTTAGATTTTTAGATGAATTTATATATTTTTTTACAAGATTTATTTTTTAAAAAAGGAAAATTTACACTCATCTCTCCTAAAAATTGACATAATTATAAATACATTCTCGGTATTTGAAAAATTATAAATACTCTTCTGATTTTAACATCAGTCTAACAAAGAGTTCATTCCGTTGGGTTTCCATCCAATTTTGGTATTGATCTGACAAAAATACCATTTCTACATTGTAAATTAAAATTTTATAAAATATTTTTGTGAATTAATATTCCCTATGATATTTATTTTACCCACCCTATTTTTTATATTTTTTCAAATTTTTTTTTTTTTTAAAAAATATTCGTAAAGGGTAAAATAGTAATGTTAACTTCATCGTCTAGGGGCTATATAGTTTTTTTTTATTTGAGAAGTATTTGTAATTTTTCAAATAGCGAGAGGATATTCATAAAATTATACCAAATCTCATTGGATATATTTGAAATTTACAGAAAAAAAAAAAAAATGGAACATAAAAATTGCAATATTTTACTATAGAATTGAAAATTTTAAATTGGGCACCAGATATATTTGGGCTGATGCAGTCATATTGATACATTTCCAAGTCCACAGATTTCCAAGCGTGTAATTGGCCAACTGTGGCCTTATAGTAGCTTAGCACTTGGGTTACATCGAATACAAAGATTTGAAATTAATGAATTTAAAATCTTAATAATTTTTTTAATTTATTTAAATGATTTTAAATTTTTTAATTTTAGTTTTACATTACTATTGAATATTAATGGATTTTTTATTTTTAAATAAAATTATTTGAAATATTTTCTCTAAATTAATCAATCTATATGCAGCAATAAAGAATTCCGATCATCAACAATTAATATATGCAAATTATCAATATCAAATATATATAACTAATCAATAACTACTATTACGATTGACCACCACTTTTATTAGAATGAAATACCCACACATTGGTGCTACTCAACTTCGTCCATTAAGCTAAGCATTTTAACATAATGAATTTGAATTACACTACCAACTTAATATTTTTTTCAAGTGAAAGCGATGATTTTTTTTTTTTTTTTGGCTTAAATCAATTACAAGCATCAATATCAAATATTTGTATTTAACAATTATCAACAACCATAACAATCATATATAAATCAACAAATGTTATTAAAGTAGAATGCCATCCCGCACACTGTTGGAGTTCGAACACATGAACTTATAATCACGAGGTCTCAATTGAACTAGACCTCAGTGACTAACCATCTAAATATTTGTATAATAAAAAAACATGAATTAAAGCTTCACATTTTCATATACCCTCTTCTCTTTGGGAGATTCTTGTTCGGACCAGACTCGGTCAAATTTGAACCAATTACATGACAAGTACAATATACTTACCATGTGATATGTGTATAATTTAGAAAAAAATGACCAATCATATGATACACTTATTTTGTGATTGAATTGATTTGAACGAATTTTGTTCCAATAAGCATTTTCCCTCCTTTCCTTGAAAATTGTTACCGTCAACGCTTCCACGCAACGACCTGCTTAAAACTTGCACAAATCTCCATCCTGACACACAATGGAAGAGATAACGTAAATTTGCATAAAATTTACCTACTACTGTATCAGCATTTTATCTTCAAAAATAATATTATACATATAAACAAATATTAGTGTAAATTATATTGTGTATCTAAATTGACTGATAAAATAAATATTAGAGTCAATTATAATGGGTTTTTTGAGATCTATCGTAATATTAAATACCCGTCTAATAAAAATCTTCTAAAATTGACTCTCACTAAAGGGTATTACGCCGTTAATCTTATAAGATATATTTATAATTTTTTAAATAATAACAAATATTTATAATTATAACAAATTTCATGAAAAAACATTTTGGATGTAGTTTACCTAAATATCACTAATGTCCTCCAAATGAATATTTAATTTGTTAGAAAAAAGAAAAAAAAAAGTTAGAAAAGAAGTGACGCACAAGTTAGAATTGATGGTAGAGAAATTGAAGAAGCTCCTCCTCCTCCTCCTAACTCTTGTGATCTTCACATTCTTCTCACTCTTGAGTATCTCACCTAACGAGTGTGAAAGGTCAAAACTGCCCCTGGGCAAATTTTCCTCATCCTTGAAGCTCCCCCACTGTCGGCAACCAAAGATTCTACCGCTGCTCCTTTTCATGGGCCTCGGCCCTTCCTCCCGCCCCTCGTCACCGGCTCTTTCCGGGAGGAGAAGGTGCATGCGAGGGATAAGGACCGGCCCACGTAAGGTCCGTCCAACGGCGAGGGCGTTATGGTAATTTTAGCATCATCATGTAACAATCTTGGAGGCAGGTCCAAGCACCTGGCTGCCTTGACGTTCTTGGACGTTGCTGCGGCGGCGGAAGGTGGAGCCTCCGCCTCCTCCACGGTGGCTCTAGGCTTTCCGGGCACCTCCTCCCAATGGAATGGAATTGAAAGCGATGGATGGAGCGGTGGCGTTAGCATTTGTATTGGCTCTCTTGGCTTGCATGGAAGCTTAGATAAAGAAAGTTTTGGTGTAGAGTTGGGTTCACAGTGATCGTCTACTTTTAAACCCATCATAATAGTTAACTCTAGCTACCCTTTTTGGCAACATTAGAAATTATATACATGTTCATGTATATATATTGGGGTGGGTGGGTGGGGGGGAGTTAATGGTAATTGGACATGAGAAGGCTCCTCGTTTCAACTATTCACGAGTAAAGAAATGGGATAGTAACGGATAGTCCAACGACTTGAGATGTTTAAATGACTATAATGGCCTTTAAATGTTGAACATACTTGATATTTGGTCAATTTCAAATAAATGATCTTCAACGGTACTAATAGTTGAAAATGAAGAAATAAATAAGAGTTTTGAGGTGGTTGGTGTCTATGCATGAAACGTCATATGGAGATTGTTAAAATGGGAAAACCTCTCATTCGAATCAAATTTTCTCGGACTTGAATAATTATATATATGGGAAGTGCAATAAGTTTATGGTGTAATAAATGTATAATTTTAAAAAAAGGACAAATCACATGTTAAGTGTATCACACTTACTTTGTAATTAATTTAGTTCGACTAAACCTAATTTGAGGAAAAACTTCCATTAAGACAATATGCACATATTTTATGATGATAAAAAAGTTTATAACTTTTACTTGCAATGTATATATGTTGAAAGTCAACTGTAAAATAGTATCATATCTCGTATTTCATTTAATATATATATAAATATTAAGTGTGTAAAATTCCCTTCACTGTAAATTAAAAAAAATTATGCATGTTTAAAAGAATTAGAATTTCTTGAATCTTGAAAAGTCAATGTTTTTTTTTCTTGTTCCATTTCCATCCACAGATTGATTTTATGTACCAATGGCAACCATGCCTAATAAAAGCATGCAGCAAAAGAGGGAACACATGAAGATTCTTGCGAGTGATTGAAGATGGAGGCCAAATCCATAAACATCTCATCTATCAGACTCCAAATTGTTGTGCTTAGTCACATCTCTGACTAACTTCTTGCATTAAAATTCATCCTCAAATCAAATTTAGTTGAATCAAATCAATCACATAGTAAGTGTAATCCACTTGCTATGTAATTGATCACTCCTTTCGAACACGATAAGTGTATCTTGTCGTATAATTTATTCAACGATCTAGGCTAGAATTTCCTGTCCTTGTGGAAACCTTTTTGTTTTTCCTTGTGGAAACCAATCAATGCTGGCTAGTGATACATGACAAGACTCACTGTGCATGTTATGCATGTATATAAGCATGATGTATGCATGCACATGTTATGTGTTGACTTGATCCTAACATAGCATGTGATGGGAGCTATTCCCTTTTGTGTGGAGTTCTGAGGGAAGGAATGCATGAATATTTCAATGGGCATTAATGTGTTCACATTTGGATCTATGCCTCTCCATTCATCCTCAAAGCATATCACTTCATAGAAGCAACTCCTTTTGGCATCAGGGCTTATAGTACAGAAAGAACAATATATTAAAACATCATGCATGTAGTGATATGTACTGATTCAGAACTACGACTTTGTATCAGACTACTGCATGTGCCTATGCATGCATTCATGGAAATAGGGTGCTTAAAATTGACTGATGATGAATATTTCAGGCTTTGCCAAGTCATTCCATAAATGGGTGAAGAAATTTGAGAAAAAGATCAGAGAAGATAACTTATATTATTCAAATTTACTATAGAAGCTTTAGAGTGATTGATAAATCTATAGACCTTAAAACCTGCCTATTGGACGCATCTTCTCATTATTAACCAACCGAACCTATCTTTTGAGATGTATAATACCGTCACATGCCAGGGTTCCCTCAAGATCCCCGATAATTCGAGATATCCGGACTTCAAGGCCCCTCTGAACTTCTCGGAAGAGCGTTCTGATACTATCAGCAAATCGCTCCATGTCAAAGCTCTCGGGCTTTTCAATCTTTTCTGCATAACCAACAAGCCCAGAGGCAATCTTGGTTTGCACTTCCATTAGCTTTTGCCCCGTTGCAACTATATATCTCTGTAATTGAAAGGTCTCTTCAAGAAACTGCTCCAGCTTTTTGGTTTCATCCTCTGTTCTAGCAATGGTCAATCCTCCATTCAAATTCAAGTTTTTCTCATGCTGCAGTGATGAACAGCAATATAAGCTGATATTTACATAATCATAAAAGTCTTGCAACTTAATCAAGAACTTGCTAAGAAAATGTTAACTAGAAAAGGTAAATTCCATATTTGAGGTAATACAAATGTAAAATGTGTTTGGATTTTTACCATTCTTTGGCAAAGATCATCAGTTTTACCCTGAAGCGACTGGTAGCGATCAACCTGTTTGTTCAGAAGGATGTAAGTGCATAAAACCCTTTCGCTCCAGAATGCCCATTGTTATTTTCGCTGTTTTCCTGCTTTCCTGACAACCTCTCAAGCATGAGGAACTGCTGCTTAAGTCTCTTGATCTTGTAGGAAACCCCAAGCGCATGAATATCCATCTTCCAGGTTGAAGTACTTTTCTTACTTGATCCTTGGCCTAATGATGTAGATGTTTCAGCATTTGCAATGTCATCAAAGTCGATACTTTCTTGCCGAAAATGATCTGGCTCCAATGCGGCATCTTTCCCCTTGCATCTCCTTACGTGGATTTTGAAGTGTCGAAACTATATCCTTGACCTGTTCATTAGCTGGGATGTCATCCACCTTTTTGTCCACCACTGCTTGGGAAACTTCCTCAGCTACTGCCGTCAGTTCTTGCCTTTTCTGCCCCGGTTTTCTTTTAATGACCTTTACTTTTGACCACACTGTATCGTGGTTTATTGAGTTGAAGTTCAATTTCTGGAGATTTGGAGGATTGAACTGCAAAACCAACTGCTCTTTTAGTGAATGTAATTCGGCATCACGGTCTAGCAAAAGGGCCTCCAACTTCATATTTTCCTGCCTGAGCTGTGTAATTTCTTGATCATGCCCTTCAATGTGTGACTGCAACCTCTTTGATTCTATTTCTGTGCTCAACAAACGCCAGCGGAAAGCTTCTAACTTTTCGTTTTGATTCTCAGTTGCTCTGCAAAAGCATCTATTTCGAGGTTATGTCTTTCCTCCATTGCAATCTTGTGTGTTTCTGACTCTGAGTCCCCCCAATTCTCCGAGTGGTCAACATCAGCTACTGACTCTGAAAATAGAACATGTACGAGTAAAAAGAATTAAACAGCAAAACAGAAACTTAACAGGATCATAGAAACAATGAGCCATAACAACTTCGACAAGCATGTGTATATTTATGCAAATGCAAGTTTCATATAAAGAATCTGATCTTACGTGGTTTGTCAGTTCCCTGGGTCAAATATGGATCAGATACAAGGGAAAAAACTTCTACCCCTTTCCTAACATCCGACTTCACGTCTACATGCCTAGCAAACATATTTCTTAATGACTGTCTTTCATGTTTAGGCTCAGAAACTGCCTTCCATCTTGCTGTTTCTAACTCGGCTTGCTTTCTCTTGGCCTTGGACGATTTCACTTCCTTTAACAGCATTTGTTTCTCTGCTGTATCTAATTTGGATTTCCTCAGCATGGCTGACAAAATCTGATCCTTTTGTTCCAAATCCTTGCGCATTTTAAGAAGCTCGATAGATAATCTTTGGGTCATCACGATAGACTGCTCTTTCTGCTCCAGCACCGAATCAAGTTCTTGCTTTGTTGCTTCAACTTGCCTAACGGCCCGACCCAACTCCGCTTCAAGCTGCCTCTGATTCGATACAAGCTCAATAATTGCCGTCTTATGTCTCGATATTTCACTAGAATGGCGTTGAGCCTCACGTTTTACGTTTTCTCTCAACTCATCCACAAGATTTTCTGCCGCCTTAACTTTTTCTTCTATCTGCCTTCTCTTCTGCTCTCCTTCCTCAAACGACTTATCCTTTAACTGCAAAATAGCTTCATTCTCCTTCAATTTCTCATTCAATTCAGAAATAGATTTCTCCTTCTTCATCTCAACAACTCTCAACTCATTCATAAGAGCCGCAATTTGCTGCCTGAGTTTCCTTCTCTCGTCAAACCAGCTCTGCTCTCGGGCAGCAACTATGCAAACAACTTTCGCATTTGCTTTTGCCTCTTCGCTTCTTCTTTTCTTCAATTCTTGTATCTGTTTCTGGGCATTCTCCAGCTTTTGGAGAAGCTCAGATTTCCCACTCTTAGCCTTCTCCCTTTGAACCCTCCAAATGAGCAATCCCAACAGATGGGCACTTCCTTTAAGCATCCTATTTCTTATTTCCGACCATTTGTCGTCACACATTTCAGGCTCCGGCAAGAGCCGAAGAGCAAAAAATGCACAAGAAACGCCAAAAAGCATCGGATAAAAGCTATCAATGTTTTCCTCAGATATAAAAATGAAGGAACCTGAGACACCCTTTTCATCCATCACTCAATTATAAGATCAGCCACCTCTGAAGAATGCCACAGAACTGACGAAATTTAAAAAGTACACCTTTTAAATGTGAAATATCAAGAATTCTTCAAACATAGACAAGGGCCAGCACCAACTTCATACTAGGTTAATGGAACCAAGCATCAAGAACCCTGAATTCAAGTACAAACATTAAAACCCCTTGCTGGTGTAAGATTAACAAAAGAGAAGGAAATATCAAGCTACTCCAACCACAGGAGTAACTGTGCCAGATCATTAGAAAGATCAAATTTTCACAAAACTACAAAAAGAAGGAGAAAAACGCAGAAAATCACAAGTTTCTTGAGCTGAAACACGGAACTCGGGATCCAAAAACTATGAACAGAGCATTACTTACAAGAATTGGGGCCAACAGCTCTTCAATCAACACATGAGACCACTCATTTGGAGAAGAATTTCAGCTAAAACAAGAACCCCATTTGGGAATTCATTCAGCTTTTAACCAACACTTTTGCTTTTCCAACATAGAACCCAGAGCAGCAAAAATGCCCAACTGCAAAAAGCTGCTAACACCTGTTTCTTGCTGAAATTATCCCATATAAAACGTTCAGAGAACGCCAAAAGCATGGACTTTTACACGTGCGAACTCTGCTAAATCAGTAATTTTTGTACTGTAACTGAGCTCAAGAAAAAAACCAAAGGCGCACAAAAAACACACACTGGTCACTCTTTTCCCTAGTTTTCAGCCCCCAAACCCCACTTTATGCAAACACCCTTGATTCTTTTCTCATTTTTTGTTCTTCAGTTTTCTGGCTCTGAATATGAGGATTGAGGAGCAAATGGGCCCAGATTCGTGGTAATTCCGTTCACATTGATGCTCAAGAAAATTGAGGTACAAACCAGAAAAAACAATGTTGTATCTCTGTCAAATTATCAAACACTTTGTATGCAAATATATATATATATATATTTGTACTAATCTTTCCAGCTTGGCTTGGCTGTCAATCTTTCTGTCTGTAGCCCCACTACTGCATGGATTAAGCCATATGCAAAGGATAACTATATGCCCACAAGATTTTGACATTATATTTGTACTTCAACAATCTTTTCATTTATGACTATAATTTATCATTCTTTTTCAAGCTCTAAATCATCAAATTCCATATACTAATCCAAAGAATATTTCAAGTAAAAATTGAAAAAATTTAAAATTTTGTGTATAATTAAATTATTCTCCACGAAATAATGATCGCGACTACTAGTATCATATCATAATTCAAAACACATTCTTAATTGACTCAACATAAATTGACACCGTACTCCACTCATAAATCAATTTTATAAATACTAGCAGTCTACGCACACGCAATGCGTGAATTAATAAAAAAAATACTATAAAAAATATTAATGTACCTTAATCAATGTATTTAATCTGATCAATTTTAACACGTAACATCAAGTAAATAAATAAAACTAAAAAAAAAAATATAAAACAATGTACTTATCATCCAAATGAATATGTGACCCAATATACGTTGTTCTCGGATTTCTATTTGTAAAAACAATAGCCAGCAATTTTTAGCATAGGTTTGGAACTTATTTTACTAGAAAATCTTAAATTGGAATAATGTTGGACATAAAGAAATATTCATACTATATTATTCTCCCCCAACCACCATAAAATCATGTGATATTATGCTAAGAGGTTCATCGTATATATAATTCGATTTTTGCCTTATCTTTCCTAGAAAAAAGAAAAATAAAATAAAATTGAGATGGACCACAATGTCAATTTTGGACTACAAATATAGACATCTCCTGGAATTTTGGATCACTAAAAATAAAACCTTTCCCAACCAAAGCAACAACATTTTGCACAGTCAATTCCAGATATCAGCTAATCCCCAAGTTCTTGACTAAGACTTTTTTTTAAGGAAAATACAGATTATTTGTAATTATAACCCTAATAAATACCCCCTTTAGACAGTTCATTGTAGGAGGTATTAGGGTATTTGAAATTTCAAAAGGATATTTGTAATTTTTTTCAAACAACGAGAAAATATTTGTAATTAAGGCAAATTGAGTTAAATATAATTTACCTCCCTATGTTAATGAAAAAGTACAAAAAAAAAAAAAAAACTCTCTTTAAAAAAATAAAGAGCAATTTACCCTATTGTGAAACTGAAAATGATGCAATTTACCCCCCTGTGGAGGGAGGTAAATTGCACTTTTTTTTCACAGAATTTTTTTTTTTTTACATTTTTTTATTAACACAGAGAGGTAAATTGTATTTAACCCAAGGTAAATCTCAGGATAACCCCATGTGATTTAGCCTATTTTTATTTAGAATCATCTTGTACTATATATATATATATATTTTTTTTTAATTCAAGATAGTTTGTTCTTAAGAAAGTGTAATTGATTTTTCTAGTAATGGGCCAAGTTATTTTGACAGAAAATTGATAAACCAAGATTGATCCTCATTTTCGATTGTTTGATTTGTCCTGAGTTCAGTTTTAGAAATCAACTTACAAGTAAGGACACAACATCTTGTTCTAACATAAACCATAATCGTTACTGTAGAACGTATTTTTAAAAACGTATTTGATACACGAAAACGCATACCAACTCGTTCAGACACTACCACAGACCTAACTAATAACAATGGGCACCAGACATTAAGAAAGGGTCTACATCCCTATGGATGCACTTACCTATTGAAGGTCCTGTTGATGTTGGTCGGTGTATAATTTAAAAAAAATGGCCAATTATATAATAAATATATCATATTTATTTTTATAATTAATTTAATTTGGATAAAAAAAATTAATCGAGACCAGCAAAAAAACCATCATGTTTTGATGGGCCCAAGGAGATATGTGGATTTACATCAGTGATGATGATTGGTGAAACCATAGATACACAAATTCTTGAAGTTAGGCTGCCCCCTTTGCTGAAACCTGTAAAGAAGGGGGTTTGCTGGATTAAAGCTGAGCAAATCTTCAAAATTATTGGCCAATTTTTCAATTATAGTTTATTGGAAACAAAAACAAAGTACAGTATTATTTGTATTCTCCTATTTATATTTAAATGTGAAGATCTGCCCTTGGAATCTCTGACAAGGCTGGAATCCCACCATTGGATTGCATTTAAAGCAAACACATGTATGAAGAATTATTGCTACTTGTTTTTTTTGGTAATGTTTTGGACTTTGTAAGCATAGCTAGTGATATTAATAAAATCCAGTATATATAAATTTCGGCGACTAGATTTATTATTGACTTGATCGTTGAAGTGTTTTTTGTTGGGAACGACTATTGATAAGTGAATATTGTTTACTTTCATATTTGTGTTAGTAATATACATTATATGTTTTGTGTATCGAAAAATGCAGTTACTAAATGTTAATTTAATTCAAATTCTTGATTTTAATTATATTATTTTTTTAAGAGAATAATTATAGAAATTTTAGAAATAATGCATCAATATCATTTATGAATGCATTTGATTTTACCTTAACGAAAATTATGAATGAATAGTGGAATTGGGCCCAATATGTGTTGTGGGCTCTCCATGTTAAAAACATTGGTTTTTATTGGGCCTACAAAGATGAACTTAGCCCAATAGTTGTTGGGCTTAATACGGCATTTTGATTGAAATGGGCCCACTAACTGATTACGAGCCCATTGGTTTTGGGCTTTCTTTGTGGGCTTTCCAAGTCCAAAAAAAGGGTCAAATAACCTCCGAGCCGACAACCCGCTCACACCATAATTACGCTCCAAGTCACCACACCGAAAGTCCCGACGGATCTGTCTAACATACGCCGGTGGTGCACGATTTACTTTTACTAGCACCTTCTCTGATTTCCATAAACGTCTTTCAGATATCAATTTCGCCCAAATCAAATCTCTTGGATTTCAGTATTTCAGTCAAAATCTATGGTGGAATTAACTATGGAAGAAATGTCTCTGCCAGTTCTTTTCGAGCAGGCTCGAAAAATTCACCAAGCCGCCTCCGACTCATCCGTCGATCAGGTTTTTTGCCTCTTAGTTTTATTTATTTTCCGTTTATTGGAAGTTACATGTTTCATTTTTGGTTAATTTTTTATTCTACTGATTCTTTTTGTTTGCTTTTTGTTGATTTTATAGGATACTGTGAAGAAAGGTTGCGAACTGTTGAAGAAATGCGAGGAAATGATTGGAAAACTAGGGTTTTTTCGGCTAATGAGACGAAGGAGGATATCAGCACTACTAATCTCAAATATCTTCTCGTGAGTCTTATTTCTGATTCTTTTTTCGAAGGAATGTGATTAGTGTGAGACTTGCTATCTGCGATTCTGCATATTTTAATGATTCGACAGGTTTTTTACAAGCTTCCAGTTGCATCTAAATTGGGAAAGAAAGCGTAGAGTACTTTACTTAAATAATTTGATATATTGTTATTTAATGAACAGAATCTGATTACTATCATTTGGTCTTAATTGCATGAGAGAAAGAAAGCTAGGCTTCCTAGTGTGATGTGTATAGCTAGTAAATTTACAACTTCAAAATTGAGATTTCATTTTTGGTCTTGCTGGTAAACGTTGAAGAGCTAACTGTATTATTAGCCTTCTTGTTCTTGAATTCATAACTAAAAAAAGCTAACTCTACGAAAATCATGTTCTCCAAGTATGATAACTAAAAATAATAATTTGTTCGAACGTGATAACTCTATGTTTGTTCTTTCTATCTTATTTATGTCTCTTTGCCTTATTTTTTTATTCAATTATGTGTTTGTTTGGCTTATTTTGGATGAATGTTGTATGAGGTTGAATTTCTAGTTGAAGAAAAATTTTATTTATCTTTTACCATCAAAAAATAATCAAAGCACACTCTGTTGCGCTAAAAGTTTTGGTCATGATGATTGATACAGGTGCCATATTATCTTGGTGAGCTAACAGAGAAAATCGCTGAAGAGGACAGGATTAGAATTCTTAAAACTTCACAGGCCAAGTTAAAGGTACTGATATTGTATGTTTAAGGGTGTTATCCATGTTATCTTTCTGTTTCTGGTTCCGGCTCAAAGATGTCTTGACGAGGTTACTGATATTGTATGTATTGATCTCATGTGGCCATACCACCAGGAATTTATCTCATTCTGTGAGGCCATGGAGCTTGTACCCGAAGAGGAACTAGAATCATCTGCACGAGCTGCGGGTGGTACCTTCGCTGATCGCAGAGCTAAGAAGGTAGAATGAAAACTGATTTAGGTTAATTCTGTTTCCGACTTAATACTTTTAAGCTTGAGAACTTCAAAGTCCTACCCTCATTGCTGCTATAACTGTAAACGTTTTTTGGAGCTGTAACTGCTATGGTATGCCTCTAATTGTTCTGAGTTACTTCAGATTGCTCGCTTCAAAAGGCTGAAAGCTGCTGAGTCAAAATTGCTTGAAATAAAGGAACGGAAGGAACGGCGTGGGCGTTCTACTAGAGCATCTGCATTATCTACGCCTGTTGAGACAGGGGAAGAGGATATGGAGGATGATGACGGAGAAGAGGAAAGGGAGGTTAGTTTCCATATGAGTCCTTTTATTGTTAAATATATCTTATTTTGACATACTCCTGCTTGCTTTCATCTTTCTATGACTGATTCAAAATTGTGACTATAATGTATGGGATGCTAATCCATCTACTCCTCCATGTCTGTCTATGAATTTCTTAAATAATGATTGTTGTTCTTTTCAGGCTTGGCTGACGACCATCTCATTGGCACTTTGTAAGGTTGGTTTGAGATCATGGTGTCCTCTCTGTCAGCCACAATTGTTTTTTTCTTTTTCTTCCCCCTGCTGAAACTTCATCACCCGCCAGTGTAGATAACCAATTTTACCCACTTGTATATTCCAGGCATTTGATCTGCTGGAAATGCTGAAGAAAGAGGAAGAGATGCTGCTCGCTGTTAAGGAAAGGCAGTCACAGGTATCAAAATTCTTTTGTGTTGTAGTTGATCATTTTTGTGCTATACATGTTTTGTCCAATATATATTAAAAACCCTGGCATCATTTGTGTTTCTTGCAATTTTGATTCCACAGAGACATTTTCCAGTACAACTTTCAAGTATGGCTTTTGTATATATGCCTCTCTGGTTTTTGTTGTCAATAATTGAGTATACATGCAGAATAAAACATCATCAAGCAGATAGAACTACTGGTATCAGCTTTTCATTGCAATAAAAGGTGCAACTTCTAATAGCGTCCTTCTTTTTCAGGAAGGAGAGGATGAACTTTCCCAGTCTATTCTTGATGAGCGCGCTAAGAAAGCAGAAGCCTGGCATCGTGATGCTTCAGCAAGAGTGCGATATACAAAACCAGCAGTTCCGATCACGTGTGCTACTTTTGCTCAAGATGTTTTGGAGGGTAGAGCAAAGGTTTCACAGTTTCATGAACACAAACACCAGCCAATGATATTTGGACCAGCAAGCCTTGTGGGGAAAAACCCAACAAGTGAGAGGGAGAAAATGGCCGCTCAAGTTTTCCAGCCTCACTACAGGTATGTTAGTTAAATTATAAAACTGAAAACAATATAAAAAAGATGGAACGGCTGGTAGTTGTACGAAGGATAAGCAAATGTGTAAATCCACTGAAATATTGCTTCCTTTGATAGATTACCAACTATGAGTATAGAGGAAGCTGGCCTAAAGGAGATGGAGATTATGAATAAATGGCAAGAGAGGACCGCCAAGGTTATCGAGGAAGCTAACTCGTCATGGTACAAGGATAATAGGCAGCCAAGGCCAGGTGAGGAGGATGATGAGGATGATGATGCTGCCCAAGAGAAGGCGAGGGCCTGGGATGACTGGAAGGATGACAACCCTCGCGGCGCGGGCAATAAGAAGCTCACTCCATGTGGTTAATTGCACCCACTCTCTCCGCGCACCCATTGCTAATCTTTCCTCAACTTGCAAACTTGATATTACAATTACATTATTTATTAATGTTCCGGTTCCAGTTTTGTGACAATTGTCAAACTATTCTACTGTATAGTAGGCTGTAGCTGGTGAGTATACACAACTTATCTAAGCACAGGGGTATAGTTGAATGTACCATAATCTCCATCTTGCTGCATTATTTTCCAACCGGTGGAAGCCTACAATTTGAATCTCTATAGTGTGCGCCCCTTACAGCATAATTCAGCGCAGTTTCAGATGGATCAAAGACTGAATCGTAATGTCTAAATGCAAGCGGTACTATTATAGTGAAACAGCTACTGCTGTAACGCACAATGGAGAATTAAGTTAGAACTGGGGATTGTAGGGATTGACCCTGGGTTAGAGGGAGCCCTTCCAGAAATTCTCGAGGGCCAGGGGCGAGCCCAGGCCCAAGAGGGGGTTTGGAAATAGTTTTCAACCAGCAATAGACACGCCTCGGTTAGAACCTCACTAGCTGCGTCATTGCCCCAAGCGCAAAGATGTCTCTCTTCATCCAACTCCTCCTCTCTTTACTCTTTTCCTGCTCCGCCAACTTCCTATTGTAGAAACGATGTGGGATTGGAACTTTGGTCAAATGAGTGTTATTATCTCAAATTTGCAACGCAGTCCTCTCATTTTGAGAAGCCAAAATCAAATATGGAAATTCTCACAATGTAGTTAACTTCCATCTTGGTCAGGTTCAATCCAAATTAAAAATCAAAATCAGGGAAACCAAATCGTGGTCAAGCCCAAGCAACAGAGTTGGTCTCAGAAAGTTTTGTGCAGTAAGACCACTCAGGCAGCATACAGAAGACCAAACATTGGCAAGAGAAAGAGTAGATCAGTTAAATATTGGAAGGAATTCCACGTTCAGGTCATACAAGACCCCAAAGAATGAAAGAACATAACTTCTCATGTCTTGCAATTCTGCAAAAGAACATGCAAGAATCACCAATTGACAATATGGCGCAACTTTTCTGTGCATGTCTTGCTCTGCTCTAATGAGCTTTATTGCAAAAACGGCCCAGAGTTTCTCAGCTGCTGACACTTCTTGTTGTTCTTGATTCAGCCAGCATAAGGGGGGTCGATAAAAGCCCACTCAATAACTTGCTCGTATTGAGTTGCTGCAACGTCCCATGAAGAGTCCCTCTCCATTCCACGCTTCATTAGTCCTTCCCAAGAAGGCTTGTGCTCTTTGTATGTCCAAACAGCATTTCTTAGTGCCTGCAGAAATGCAGTTTTCAAGTTAATCGGTGAAATGAGAGAAGAGTAATGCAACGACTAAGGAAATAGCATCAAGCTCGTGAACTTATTCATCCATTAACGACTGCACAATCAAAACTCATGAGATGGGAACTTACAGCCAGTAAATTTTCTTTTGTTAGAGGAGAAAACGTCCACCTGTTAACAGCCAAGAAATTATCATAAGCACAAGAAAGTATACTGGTTTTGTGGAGATTTAATGAGGGATCCATGTTGAATTATACAAGAAATTTCAGTAAGAAAATGCCTATGTAATTGTGCTTACCCTGTACCTTCACCAATGCCTTCATTCGCATATGGGTCGAAATTCTGGACGGTGTCCTGATTAATACAGAGAACTATGTCAGCAAATTTCCCTGTGTGATCAAAGGAAAGCATCGAGATTTAGGTTCTGTGATCTCACTCTAAGTCCCCCCGTGTGGTGAACAACAGGAATGGTGCCATATCTCATTGCATACAACTGGTTTAGACACATGGTTCGAATCTTGATGGCATTAAAGTATGTCGCAGCTGCAAAATTCCTCACATCATTACATAGTCGTTGTAAAGGTAAGTGGAACCTTAAATTAGAATTACCCTGCCGTAATCCTATGAGAAAATCGGAACATTGAACCCAACCCAACCCCGGAACTTGTCTTTGTAAATGCCCTCTAAATGTCTCATCCAGTCTTCGTATTGTTTCTCTCCCGATCCAAGCATTATCTGAAACAGAAGAAACTTGCTTTCAGGGATTAACACTTCAATGGAATTGCACATGTTTCTCATTGCAACTTTGGATGAATTAACCATGTTTCCTACTTGAAGAGAAAGAGGAAACGAAGAATAATATCTGCAACTTGAACAAATCACAGAACTATCACTTAAAAAATCACAAACGTCCACGAAATATTGGCGAAAAGGCGACTCACAAGTTGGACGTCTTCATGCATTAGATCTGGAACAGCTGAAAGAAGAATGTCAATGCCTTTCTGGTAGTCGAGTCTCCCAATAAACCCAATCTATGGAAAGTAGACTTTTAGAATCCCTCACCAGCAGAAAAGTGCTCCAATTATCTAATCAAAGAATAACAGAATTATGTTCTTACCAGAGGACAATCAGATCGAACGGGAAGGCCAAGTTCTTTTTGCAGTGAAATCTTGCATTCAAGCTGCAATGACAGGAAGCAAGATTTAGAGGATA
Source organism: Sesamum angolense (assembly GCA_034509725.1). NCBI lineage: Eukaryota > Viridiplantae > Streptophyta > Magnoliopsida > Lamiales > Pedaliaceae > Sesamum > Sesamum angolense. The sequence goes on from JACGWL010000016.1 coordinate 698,746, forward strand.
GTAACAGGAACAAGTAACAACCAATGGCAGTACCTCAGGAAACGCTAAATCAGGAGTATATGTAAGTGAATTTTTTGGGATATAGTGTTTATCAATAAGCTAAAAAGAGTTTCTGAAAGCAAATATGATAGTAATAAATTACTTTGGTGCAACCCACCTTTCCTGAGAGGTCATGAACAGAGTATTGAGGAGCAATATGCTCATCTCTAGATGGATTCCACTCATTGCAATCAATTCCGTTTGTGATTCCTGCATGCTTACATGTTATCTTTGAGCGAAATCAACATGCATTGGACCAGTTAATTATGGAAAAAGAAGCCAAATAGAGAAATGAGAAAAAATGGATTGGGAATCTGTAACCAAGTTATGTGTTCTTTATGTAGAGAATTATGTATCTAGAACATAAATGAATAGGAATCCAGCCAAACAAGAAAACTTACCAGTTAAAACTGTACTACGACTGCTCAACAGCTCATGTAACCCATATCCACCCTCAGGCGTCGTTATTTCCCAGGAGTAACCCTATAATAAAAATTGAAAGGGACAGGAGATGGTGAGTTGTTTAGGGTTTATATGTAAGCCGAGGTCCAAGTATTGACAATTCTCGGACTTCTTGCAACATTTGAAAACTGACTGCTGGTTGTCTATAACCCCGTAACTCCTTATCTTTCATAATAAGAATACTCAGCATCACACTTCTTGTATTGAAAAATACCTGGCTAACTGTCACTATCCTGTCCGATGTGACAATCGCAGCTTTCAAAACATTGACGGCTTCACCAGGGTCTAGAGCATGTGTCCTTGCCCAGGGGGGAAACACCCATTCCAGCGCCTTGTACCACCCACCAGGCACTCCCAAGTTCCTATATGTAGCTGCGGGCTCTACTCCCTGGTGACGAAATGAATCATGCATCAGTGCTATTCATTATTAGAAAATAAAGACGTATTCTACATTATGCATCATTACAACATCCAATGGATAATCAAAGTTAATTTGACAACATTTTCAGAAGTGACAGAATAAATTGTCTCTAGTTTGAACCATACGACACAAGTGTATTATTGTAATCCGATAACTTCAATTGATAAAAGGAACTAGAGTTTCTATAGGATGCATAAAAAGTCGTAATTTAAGAAAGTCCTTCCCCTTCCTTCTGTAAGAGATATGAGAATTGCGATTAAAATATCTTACTCAAGACAATTACAGCCGGTAGATTCAGAGAAAGAAAAAGGATCTTACTTGATGGGCTATGTTATGTATTACAATGATACTTCGAGCATCCTTGTATACACCACATGGACGATACTTGGCTGCTAAGAGTCTGAAATTATGGACAGATGAATATCAGTACACACATCCAGCTTTATCGACATGGCAAAAAGTAGATGACTGCTACTAATAAAGCAATATATACCAACATGACAATTGTTGAAACCTTAATCCTTTTTTTCATCATGAAGTGGAAAACAGAGAATGAATTCATGAGGTCTATGCTCCATGACAAGAAAGAAAAGGAAACTACAAAATCAACCTTACATCCAGATATGCTTATAGATCATGCGTTAATACATTTAAATTTTCTTCAAGAAGTTTAATTACCCCGCACATGCAAAGGATCGTATGCAATGAGCTAGAACCTGATTTCTCACTGCAACAACACATCAATAACTAGCAATTGCCTAAGGTGAGATACTTTAAGCAGGAATTATCCAGAAAATGAAAGCAAATATTAGTCACGTACACAGGAACCAGGCCAGCATGCCAATCATTTGCCAAAAAGAGGCACTTTTCTCCATAATTAAATCCTCCTAACGGCAGCACTAAAGGAGCTTCACAAGCAGCATGGCAAAGCAAAGTGAACCGGAACTGTTTGGCCAAAAAGAGAACAAAATATCAGCAATATTCCATTGTTGTCAAACAATCAGTTAATTGCTCCATCGAAGAGAACCAATCATTTACCTGATTATCACCAAAAGCACCAAAAGTATCGCCATATGGAGTTCCGGGTCGCTGGTACGAAAGGTGGTCAATAAAGACCTGAAAAACAGAACAAATGTTATGAATGATAAAAGATAAAACAATTAAGGAAGATAACTAAAGGATAGTTTTTTCTTTCAATTTTCAAAAGGCAATTCCTTATCCCACGGTGAACAGTTTCAGGAAAAGATAACAACCCGATACTTCTTCTTCTTCTTTTTTTTTTTCTATGAGTGTTTATTTTTTCTTTTTCTTTTTGTTTGGGGGTAGAAAGGATGTAGGGATGGCCATCTTCTTCCGGGTAACAGCACTAAGATGTCCTTGTAAGAAAACTCATAAGTTCATGATAGCTAAAGATTTTACCCAATCAACTCCAGCCCTGAATTCATGAAAGAATCCGACCTCCTGCACACCACCAAAACAATAGATCTGGCTCCGCTGTTCCAGTTCAACAGCATTGGCATATGCTTTATCTGATGGACTTCCATTCAAATATCTCGGACAGACAACCATTACACGATGTCCCCGTGCAGCCATTGCTATAGGTAAAGAGCCACAAACATCTCCCAAGCCTCCAGTCTTGGAATATGGAGCTGCTTCAGCAGTTACAAAAATGACATTGTAGGTTGTCCTGGTTGAAGCTTGATCACTGGTTTCGAGGTCTTCAGCCAGTTCATCCATTGCATTAGCTACAGTTTCTCGAGTTTCCAGGATTTTCTCATGGCTGATTGCTGACATTAGATAAACTCGTACTTAGAACTTGAATTGCCTCACTATTCCGTGAAAAGTGGGGGGGGGGGGGGGGGGGGGGGGGGGGGGGGGGGGCTCATGGACTTTACCTCTTTACACGTGTTTGTTAGAGAAACAAAATGTCCACCACACAGCTCAATTAATTTGTTCACATATTCAATTCATAACATTTTGAATAATCCCAAGTTCCATTTTTCTTTTCCTTTTCCAAATTTAAGAACCTATAACAATTACACTCAGGAAACGAGCAGCTGTTTGTCAAAGCTGAGTTTCCTTTTCCTGCCTACAACTCTAATTGCAAGGCACCAAGGGAGCTTGAGAAATTCTTCACTTCCTAATCTTATATACAACTACGGAGCCGATAGTCCTAAAATACAAAAATCATAATAAAACAAATAGCGATAACATCTAGTCTATAATTCCCAAAAGATAAGGTATTCTAGTCTCTAAAAATACATTCGTAAGTTCACCCACAAGAGAGCTGAAGGATAGAGACAGAGAGAGATTGTCAATATTAGAAAGACAGACAAGAAACGAGAACTGAACGAAAGAACCTTATAACCTCACATTCACTTATCTTCACACAATTAACAAGCACCCAGTTCACATCATAGATGTACCACACAGATAATAATAGATGTTCTATTCTAAAACAAAAAACACCAGCATGCACAAGAGGGCAAAAGATTGGCGAACTTTAAACAGAAACACATGAAAATGGATTGAAAATATTCATTCCATCTCTTTTACCAGAATGAGGAATCAACTGAAACCCAACAACAGAGCCAGAACTATCTCTCTCAGTTCCCAATAAAAGAAGCTCGTCTCGTTCCTCTTTTTGGCCACTATTACTACTTACTGATAAGATCCTCCCCATTTCTATCTTCAGTGTATGATCTTGCTCTAATACAAAAAGATTGAACCTTTCTGTTCCTCAACAACAAAGAAGCAAAGCCCACTTGCCTAACACCACTAAAAGAACTGGAAACTCCGTTTTCTCTTAATCCGGGGCCAACAGTTCTTGATGGGATGATCTGCAGAGTCTCCATGAGAGAGAATAGAGAGAGAGAGAGCCGACTGCAGAAGCAAAGAATCAGTGATAATTTGCAGCAGAGGGCAAAAGGAAGAAACGAAATCTTGAAGGCACAATGTATAGGATCCGGTGAAAGCGCGAAAAAAGATAAATTTGTGGGTCCAGTGGTGGGTTTACATAGTCAGACATAGTTCGTGAAACTGGCAGTGATGGGATCGACACGTGGCTGAAGATTGAGACCATACACGTGTCATTTGATGGATGGTCAATATGTGGGCGGGAACACGGTGCTCCAAAGACACGACGACTGGGCCACATTGATATTCTGTCTGTATGTTGACATGATCCTATACCTACGATTTTACGATTACATTACCACCCCATTTGTCCTAAAACTCCTCGTAATTTATGGTCAAAATACGATTTTCTTGTATTTCAGAGAGAGTGGTTTGGCGAGTTTTTAATTTTAATTCATTTTATTCTAAAAAAACTGGGTCAAAATATAGTAAATATTAATTGTATCCCTTTTAATCATATTCCATACGGATATAAAATTTATGAATAATTATATTTTTTCCTTTCCTATAATTTTGTGTATTTATGCATAAAATCTCTATAGTTTGAAAAATTACATATAAATCTCTAACGTTTATTTCTATCTGGCAAACAGATTCATTCATTAGTAAATACTTATTGAATTTGATGATATAAATAAAAAAATTGAATGAAAAATCATATTTACTCATAATTGACTAATTACTCGCTCATTGCAAGTTAATTAAAAATTTATGACTAAAATACCCTTATAAGGATACAAATATAACCTCCATACATGCATTACGTAAACAATGTACAAGGGTAGTATTTTCAATTATTTATACCTTATTATTAAGGGAGGGCACCTCTTTGGTGTCTCTCCATTCTTTTGTCTGTTTTTTAAATTTTTTTATTTATCCATTTTATAATTTCCCACTCTCCCACCACCTTGTATAATTACTTTCTTTTTTTTTTCCCATGTATTTATTCTTGACATTATTTTGTTATAAGTTTAATATTAATTTGTAAATATTTTATTAAATAGTTTTTTAAACTTATCTTATTTTAAATAATATTATAAAATTTACAGTGTGCCACAAATACTAATTTATATAAATTTTTACAGTTATGTATATAAATTTCAAGAATCATCCAATATTTTCATATCCAAATTATTTTGAATCATAGTATGCGTGTTATAATCAGTGGAATGTAAAAAAAAAACGATGAAATAAAGGAGAAAAGGCGTGAATTTTAAGAAAAGAAACGTAGTTAAAGTGATAATTTTGACTAATTTTGCACATTGTTAATCAGAGTTATAGAAATTTATGAGATTTACTATAGGTATTTTAGCTCGAAAAAATAAGAGATTTCGATAATTTTTAATTCACACCTCAAAATTCTTCAAAAATAAGAAAAAAATGATGCAATTTTAACAAACATAATAATAACACAATAAATACCCATCCTTTAAATATGTTCGCAACATTATTATTTATCACACAAAACTATTAAATAAACAAAGTATTAACACACAATACACTTAACCACACAATTTATTGGGAAAAAGAAAAAAAGAAAAATTCACCCAAAATTATGTCTCCAAGCATGGGCCCCCAATGCCACGGCCCGATCCTCACTGCTTGATTCCGGGCTACGCATCCATTTTCCAGGCCCACGATTGTTCTCTTTTGGGTTTGGGCTTCTTTGCGCCGGATAAGTTGCTGTTCCTCCACCTGAGCTCGACGACTCGTAGCCTGGCCCGATAACTCCACCCCTCTTTGTAGATGAGTTCCATTGGGCTCCAGGTGGGCTCCGTTGCTTGACTGGCCCTTGAATTCGGACTTTTGCTTTTGCAGACTGAGTTGGGGCCATGTAGCTAGGGCCGTCGTCCAGGCCCGCTAGTCGGGGCTGTCGAGATGTATATGGGCTTGATTCGAAGTAGTCTCCGCTGAGTCGGCCCATCTTAACATTCTCCGAGCCCAATGGCATGATCAAATCCATTTCAACTGTTTTCTCAGACATGTGATCTGCGGTCGTGTTCTCACGCGCCATCACGTGCCGAGGATGGTACGGCTGAGCCGCCATCCACCGCTCGAGCCAGTTCCACCCCCACTTTGACTTGTCAGTCCCATCATCGTACAATTCCGCATTGTCATCATTTATATTAGAATGTACCATTGGTTGTTGCTGTAGATCACCAATCATACGGTAAGTTTATGAATGACGTTCAGGTTTCATCAAACAAATAGAAACGTTGCATCAAAGTTTCAAAATAAAACCTGATAGGCTAACGCATAGGCAAGAGCTCTGTCCCTCTTCATTTCCGGATCATGTAATCTTCTTGCAGGACTGTCCCTGATTTTACTCATGCTCTGATTCCTCCTATCCCATTCCTCAGTACTCTCAAGCTTCTTCGTTCGACTCCTCATCCTCTGAGCTTCTTCGTCATGTCTGAATCTTTTCTGCTCATCCTCCAACTTCCCCCGTGCCTTGTTGTGGGCAATTTGAAGCCTACGTGCACGAACCCGTGCCTGCACGCGTACAAGCGCTTGCATGCACCGCATTGTCATCTGCGCCTGTTTTCGCACGTTGTGGCCCCTCACGAGAGCCTGCAGCCTCACCAAGCCCTTCAAAGCACGTAAAGCCCGTCTAGCCTATAATGTCGACAGCGATTTTCTAGTCATATGATCAGGACTTGGCCTTAAATATCAAATGTTTGTAGTAAAAAGGACTACTCTTTTACCAGATATCCTCTGTAATAAGATTGTATCAGAGTTGCAGCCCTTTCTTCCTTAGACTGGCGGCCGTATCCAGCTAATCTAACCACCTTAGCAGCCGCCTGAGCAGCTGCAACGGCCGCCTCAGCCGCAGCTGCAGTTGCCACAGCCACAGCCATAGCATGATTCTGATCCTCTGCCACCGGAGACGAACGAATGCTCTCCCCATTCGTCACATCTGGAGAACTTTCTGCCGGGAAATGCTCAAGGGACACAACCTCCGGTGCTTCATAATGCCATTTTTCGACAGTTTCCTTCTAAGAAGATATCATCCATGACAAGCAAGAATCATCCGAGATTAACAGCTTTCTTAATGTGCAAAATCAAACGAAAGATCAAAGCGTATACAACCTTAATACCAAGAGTAAAATTCCTGAGGGCTAATCAATCTGGGCCGTGCAAAAAGTCAACAACTGAGCTGAAAGTGCAAGGATGGGGATTGAACAAAGAGGAGCACATGATGATGAATGTGGTTTGAACTATGATGTGATGGCATGGTTGTAAAGAAAGCAATATGACACGACAACTGCTGTTTGTTTTGGCATTATTGATAGGGGACCATATACATACATGCATACATGATCTGAAATCTGAGGTATTTAATGTGGTTTCATGATGGAAAAGCCATCAGTCACCAGTTTAGCTATGAGTATATGAACAGATGATGATGATGATGTGTGTGTGTGTGTATACATACATAGATGAGCTTGATCAGACATTGTTACTGCTGGATGGTGCAGTCATAAAGGGAAGTGCATAGGACAAAACAATGGTCAGAAATTGTTGAAGAAAATGGTACTTAATTAACATTGATTATGGGTCTGTAAGAAACAAGAATCTCAACTGGTGAATGCAAATCCAGGCCATTGATCAAGAAATGATCTTATATCATCTGGGCCTCTAAATTATCCCAGAAATTCAAGAAAAAGTGCAAATCAAACATGGTATTATCACAGCCTGACAAAAGCTTTCCTTCCTACATACTGCTTCTGCTATAAACATAATACTCATATTTCACTACTTTAATTTGTCCTAGAACAAAAACTCAAAGGTAACCAAGAAATGCTAAACCTTCTTTTCATGTTGCAATTCCTTGTTTGGAGACTGCTTAAAGACCTTCTTCATCGACGAAAACCAGCCGCCTCCGCCGCCTTTCTTCCCCATTTTCCGGCCAAAAATGATCACCTAAAACAAACAAGGCCAAACGAACAATGACTAGCATGAGACATACATGACATCATACAGTTATGAAAAAGAGAGCAGCATGATCATCATCGTCTAGCCACAGACACAAAACAAACCTGGTACAAGACAAAAGAGCTGGAGCTAGAATTCTTGCATCCTTGCTCTGTACTTCAACCCCATTTCTCTGCTGTATGAATGAAAGCGCTAACAATTGGGAGTAAATGACAACGTACTGCTATAAGTGAACAACATGTGACGAAGGTTGAAGAAAATTAAAAAGGGGGTTGATAGAGAAAAGCAGTGTGTGTGTGTGTGTGTCTGTGTATTTTTAGAGAGAGAGAGGAGGAGAGAGAAGAAAGTAAGGTGGGATGGGAGTGAAGAGTAGTAGTAACTGCTGGCCCGCGCATTTGCCGTTCGTATTTAATCATTCTCACGAGGCGAGGGGGTTTAGCGTCTTCTTGTGCTACCATGTACAGTTGGGCTCCGCCAATGGCGTCGCCACACGTGGAAGTTGCCCTCTTCACCAGGGTGTTCATCTCCCTTCTCGGACATTGATAAACATTTGATAAAAGACTGGATTTTTGTCACTGATCATGGGGGAGAGTGGGTAGTTTGGGAAGTTCTAAATCCATCAATATATTCTTCAAGTATATTGCATTTATTCTATAATTTATTTAAAAGTCGATCAAATTCGATTTGAGTAAAAAAATTTCAAAACTTGATCGGTGCTCCATTACGCGAGTTATTGTCCACTCGGCTTCGTATGAGCCTCACGGTTTTATCCTGAAAATGCGCCTTGCTAGGGAGACGAAGTCTTGGGGCTTATTAGACCCCCAGACGAGGGGCTTGGGAGGGGTACATGACCTCGTTTCCCACAGTCGGCTCCAAATGATACGGCATGCGACTTGATCGATTATCTATTACGCAAAATATTGTCCGCTCTGACTTTGTATGAATGTCACGATTTTATCTTGAAAATATACCTCGTTAGGGAGAGCAAGTCTTGAGATTTATAAACCACTCAAGCTTCTTGTCTGCAACTAAGGTGGGACGCTTGTCTACATCAAATATATATTGAATTTCAATAAATATTAAACCGTGATTCAATTTAACTCACATACTTATATTTGAACGACGCCATTTAAGTAGATCCAACGAAATTTTTTGATAAATATTTAACATCAAGAAAGTATGAAATAAGATAAACTTATATCAATCAATTTCAAACTATTTAATAAAAGATATTTTGATAATTAAAACAGTTGGTACCTAAATTAAATACCTATCTTAATAAGGTAATAAATAGTTGGTTAGGTTCAATTTACGAGTTAACGTCAGCCAATCAAAAGATGGAATCCATTTTTCTTGTCCTTTTATTACATAAAAAGTAAAGTGTTGTTGATTAATATTCATTAATTTTCGTGTAGTTGAGGTGTAATAAAACCACCACACGTTTGTCTAATTCTATGATGATGGGTGGGAGTTGGTATGGGGGTTATAGCTCAAATATCACCCTTACTCATCATGAAAAAATTGGTACACTACCTTAAAAAAGGGACATTAATGCTTGGATTCTAACTTAGAACTCCAATAATCACGATTTTAACTTTTGTTAAGTGACCAAACGTGTAATAATCCACAAATGAAGGACCACAAAGTCAAATGTAGAATTTTCACGGGGGGCGATGGTAGGTCTGAGAAAATGACAAAAATGTCATTGTTTACAACCCAATTCAATCTTCAACAAGTTGTACCAATAAATAAGTACATAAATCTCAATTTATTGCATAAATTAGATATAAGGGAAATTATAATTCAAATGGAATTTGATCTGAACTAAACTAATTACGTGAATAATGCAATACATTTGTCGTGTGATTGGTATATAATTTAAATAAAATGATCAATCGCATGATGTATTTGCTCTGCGATTGATTTAGTTCGATTAAGTTTGATCAGAATTCAAGTTATCTGATGTCTCATTACACATTTACAAATAAATAATCTATCCAATTCCCTGTAAGTAGATGTTGAATTAAACTATATCAAAACATGCGAGGAGGACAAATAACATTCTCATTTAAATAAATCATTAAAAAAATGTACCGATACTCATGATTGTTTTTTGGAGTAAATTATATTTAAACCTCAACAAGGTCAAGTGCAAATATACAAACACCTCTTACCCTTTACAAAATTATAAATATATTTATTTAGGTTGTAACTTAAATAATAAGGAAGCTCCTATGCAGTGATAAAAATTTTCACAAACACCCCCTTAAATACGTTACATTGTTATCCTTGTAAGGGGTCTAGCTGTAATTTCAAAATGATAAGAAAATATTTACGAAATAAGCTTGATCTCAAGGGTATCAACGTAATTTTTATTTATTTATTTTTTCTTAAATAAAAAAAATTAAAGTTTTTTTACTAGTAGTGAACCCAAATAAAAAAGAAAAACAAATAAATAAATAAAATAAAAAATTTAGAAAACCATTGGATGAGTGAGAAAGTGTTGGTATCACACAATGGGAAAATAGTGAGATGGGTGTGAAAAAATTAATGGGAATTGAAGGGAGCAGTGTGACATGAATTTCCTTTCTAATAAAGTTTGCTGAGCTGTGAAGTTTGGTTTCCACCAGCAATTTTTAACAAAGTAGACCACTGAAAATTCTCATTCAAATTAGGTATCAATGATATAGTAAGTATGATATACTTGTTATGTGATTTGACAATTTTATTGAATTGCATATCAATCACATGATGCTCATATTACACTTATTATATAATTAATTCAAGAAAAAAAAATATCAGCCAAATTAGGTTTGGTCGAATAAAATCAATCGTACAGTAACTATGGTACACTTGTTATATGATTTGTCAAATTTTTAAAATTATATACTAATCAAATGACAAGTGTATGATACTTATTATATAATTAATTCAAATTTGATAAACCCGAGCTGAATTGGAATTTCTTATTCAGAAGGGAATAAAAGTGAAAAGGAATGAAGATTGAAGGGGGTGTGTGCAGTGTGCAGTTTTAGGTGGATCTGATGCCTTTTGCTTCAATTTAAAGCCAAAATTTTGGAGGCCATCATTTTTAGGAGGGAGGTGAGAAATCTTCAATGCTTCATTTCTCCTCACCTTTTCCCCATTCCTTTTTAATTGGTCGTAAGTTGTTGTCACATTATTGGTTGTGCATGTATAGTGTATTATTATTACCATTTTCATGACATTAAAATTTATAAAAAAATTATTGTGATTATATATCATTTTACGGTTTTAAAAATATACTTACACGACTAAATTGCTTGTGTATTGCACTGTGTTTTATACTCTTGACCCTATTGTAATTTGCGTTCTATTTCTGATAACAGCATAAGTTCATACAGTAGTTTTATCATCATCATTTTAGATTGTGTTTTTTGTGAAATATTTATAAATTTTATTTTATTATATATGAAATTATTATTCTGGATTCATCATTCAAATTAAAATTCTTCCATCCAAATTCCAATGTAGTATGAGTGAGTTCATCTTCAAGAACAAGTGTGATTTCTTGAAATTGGAAGTTAATAGATTGAGAACCACTTTCAACTTCTTTCCATGTCCTTTTGTCTCCATGAGCATCTTTTTAAGTGGTGTACTGAAATCCACTCACTTGGATCATTGGAGCCCACTTAGGACATTGGGCTCAGCCCATTTACACAGTAAACTCAAAGCCCATAGTACAAGTTTTGAGATGGCTTATAAGATATTGGGATAACTACACACGCGTGCTCTAAAATTTGATATAATTACACATAAATTTTTAATAATGTGATAAATTATATTTTAATGTTTATAATGTTTGCTTTAGTCTAACCAATATATTTATCTATTAGTAAAAATTTACTAAATTTATTTGATATGTTGAGAAAATTGAAACAAATTTATATTTATTTCAGTTGACTTATTACAAGTTAAATCATTTTCTTTTAACCAAACTATACTAGTACATCTTTACACACTAGTCATTTAGGAGATATATCTTCACCCTTATAAATGTACTTTGATAATAAAAAAATTGTTTGATTCGCAACAAGTCAATAATAGTTTGATCGGGGATAAATATGTGTTTTCTTCAATTTCTTTACAAACATCAAATTTGAAAAATTTTGATTAGCGGATAAATCCATTTGTGAGATATAAATAAACTTCATGAATACTATATGTAATTTTTCAAATAACATATAGTGACATATAATTATACTAAATCTCAGAGGAGGACAGTGGCTAATGCAATTATCCTTAAGATATTACTTATGTCAATTTTGCAATTAATATATCAAATTTGACAAAAAAAAAACTTCAAAATAAATTGAGAACTTCTAATTTTAAAAAATAAAAATCTTCTAACCTCATTATTTGAAAATCACTGAGTTTTTCTTATTTTATCATCTGGGTTTTTTCAGTGTATTTTGACTAATTGATGGACTTATTTACTAGATAGAACCAATCTCAAGGGTGTTAGATATAATTTTTCAAATCACGTGAGATTTATACGTAATTATACAAAATCTTAGGGCATGGGAGTGTAATTATCCCAAGAAAAATTAATCTTTATATTACAACTTAAAAAATTATATTTATAATTTTACAAGTGATATTGTGTATTTCGTATAATTAGACCTACTTTTGGTGAATTGATGTAATTTAATTGGTAAAAATAATATTTTTCTTGATAATATATTCATTTTTATTTATAATTAAAAAAAATGAATGATGAAATGCGATTCTAGCGGAATATGATAGAGATATAATCCAATCGTTGTCGCGCACGGTCAGATCCAACGGTTGTCTTCTATCGTGCGCCTCTCCATGCAGATAATGATAACCGGTGCGGGTTGCGCGCTGCGCCTCCTCCCTTATTTAGAGTTCCAACTCAGATAAGGCTGCACTTGTGGACTTCCACGCTGTACTTTTTATTCCACGTGGCGAAATGACAGCGCAGGGGGCGCACTGTATCAAGCATGTCGCAGAGGAATGTTTGGCTTAGATCACTAACACCAATTCGTGATTATTTGATTTTCTGCAGTAATACAATTTGAGTTCAATAATGAATCCATATCGTCATTTTCCATCATATATTTAATTTTGCTGTCATTTTCAATTTTCATTATTCATTCGATTTTATAATTTTTTTTGTGTGAATTAAATATATTTATTCTGTTAGTATTATTGAATTAAATATATTTTAATTTAAATAAAATTGATAGTTATATTTTTTGTTAATTTATATTTGTCAGTAATGTCTTATCAAAGTATTATGAAAAAAATATTATTAATTAATAACTTAATGATTGAAAAATTTATATGTACTCTAGTATGAATATATAAAAAAATAATTGAAATAGTAAATGTAACTTTTTAAAAAGTATATAAATAGATTCACATATTTTTTACTTTTATTATTTATTATTATTATTTCAAAATTAAAAAGTGAAAGTAGAAATTACGAATTCAAACAATCGAGCCAAACAGGGCATTCTTTCAATAGCTTCTTAAGGAAGCAATTTAGAGGGCGCAATTCACGCACCGCGCAGCTTAGCGCGGTGCGCCGGCTGTTTTCCTTTTCCATGCACCACCCCTAAAATCCCACTGCTATTTCTACGGGTTGTCGTTTATGCTTCTCACTGACTTCACTCACTGAAACACACACACTCTCTCTCTCCTCTGTCTGTGTCTATCCGTCTCCACAGGGAAAGAGGGAGAAGTAGAACTCGGTTCTGCTTCAGCAGACAGCCCAGTCAAAAGAGGAAAAAGCAAGGAAGAAAGTGTAAGTTAATTTCTTCATAAAACTCTCACTTGAGTCTGTTTGTTTATGATGATCACGTTCATTTGGAGGTTTCAATAATGGCAGCAGCTTCCTCTTAGTTGATGACAGCTTCATGACGGCCAAGATGCTCAGCAGTATACTATCTGTGTTTTTTTCTTAGTTCATGCGTACGTGTTTGCAAATGATGTTGGCAACTAGGGTTCTTTTTCGGTGGGTGGGGGAAAAAAGTTAAGTTGTATGCCCGGCGACTTTTCGATTTTTCAGGAAGTCTTCCTTTTTAACCTTTGGCTTTCGTGAAGGTTGAGTTTTTTCAGGGATCAAGATCTTTGTTTTAAAGTTGCTAAAATTTTGTAGCCTTCTCTGTTTTCTTGCTCTTTGCATATCAAAGTGCCTCAGGCAGTAGCTAATTCTTAAAAATTACCAGGCATTGGTTCTCGACAAATCAAGTAAAAAAGAGAGATTTGTAATGTGCTACTATTTTCTAAAGGTTTTTTTTCTGAGTGATAGATGTACTCAAAGACACCCCAGAGTTCGATGAACAAGAGGCCTCGTGAAGATTCTAGCACGGAGAGGCCGAGAAAGAGTCCATATGGAGTTGTTAAGGCAGAAGATGATGCTAGTGAGACAAAGATTTTCAAGTTCCGCGTACTTTTACCAAATGGCACGACACTCGAGCTCAAATTGAGCGAGCTGCGAAATGAAATGCCAATTGAGGAGTTTGTTGGTGTTGTGAAGAGGGAATATTTTAATGTTGCGAAGCAAAGAAGGTCTCTAGAACCAAAGAGAGCAATCAATTGGAAGTACCAAGACCTATGTTTTACTGACGTGCATGCAAATAAGATGAGAATCAAAGTTAATTTTCAGGATTTTATGCCAAACTCGTGGCACTTCCTCTGGCTTCATGTAAGATCATGTTAGCTCAATTGATTAAGTCTGTTTTTGTTTGCATTAATGAGCTCATGATTTCTGTATCTATCTCGATGTAGGATGGGTCAGCCGAGCCTGATGCATATGAGGTATGCATTTTGCACTGCAATCCAATCCTACTCTACCGTGTCTTTGCATTAGTGATGTGGGGTGCTTTGATTCGCTTATTTCTTGTTTCTACTTTGTGATTTCTTGTTGGTTGTGCTGTCCGGCTCTGCAGGAAATGTGGGATCTTACACCGGACACAGACTTGTTGAAGGAGCTTCCCGATGACTACACATTTGAAACTGCACTTGCTGACCTAATAGTGAGCATGCGTTTCCATTGTTTTCTCTATTTATTATTATTGAGTGGGTACTAAAGTCATTTATCTGTCTATCAGGACAACTCCTTGCAAGCTCTGTGGTCTAATGGAAAATGTGAAAGAAAACTAATAAGGTATGAGATAGCAATGTAAGTCATTAGGTCGATAAGATCATGTGAGTGAAAAGACTGATAAATTCCAGAAGGTATTGATTAATTGCTTCACGGTTGTGATACTTTGAGTAGTTACAATAGTGAATACTGGAGAAGTTGGTAACGAAATGTCTTTAAGGGACATATTTGATAAATTCATTATTCAAAACATCTATTCTGGTGTATAACAAATTGAAAAGCTTAAAGTAAAAGGTCTGGTGGCTGCAAGTTTACTTTTTCTTTCATTCTTAACTACTTCCTCTCATCAGTCCCAACACTTGGGAGAGTACAGTTATGGACCCCAATGACTTTGTAAGTGTTTTTTCAGCACAAGACGACTTGGTATATTTTTGAGACACCTCAACCATATTTCAACATAGTGTGGCATTGGGAAGGAATGGCAAAACAAATCTTCTTTATTGGTGCTCTATACTTAAATTATTAAATAAATATTACTTAATGAAAACCTTTCCTATTATACAAGTAACTATTCTTCAATTTGTAATAGAACACATGCTACTGTTGTATATGCATGCATAATGTCAGAGCTCTGCTACACTTTTCCTTTCTGTTTGTTTTGTTGTTCTCTTTGTTGGGTCATATTATTTCATTTGAATCCAATTGTTTATCCACCTTTGTTTTCTTTCTGGAAATATTTCTTTTCTTGCTATCATTTAAAGCTGGTAAATACTTGTGTTATTTACAGAGTGGAATTGCACGCAAACAGGATTACAATTTTTGACACGGGACCAGGAATGGATGGCACAGATGGGAACCTGGTGAAGTGGTATGATGTTTTACATCTTATTTGTTAAAATGTAATTCATAACTTTTGCATCGACAACAATTTGATCAACTTCTCTTTTCTTACTTACCTCGTGGACAAGATTGGATTTATGGGCCACTCTATTTCTAGTTGTTTCTCATTTTTCTTCAGATTACATGCGAGGTTCTTGTTTGCTGTTTTTCTAGTTATTTGTTGAACAGTCTTCCTGTTAAAGCATCAAAGAGTGTGCTGCCTGAGAAAGACAATTATTAAGTTATGAAGGATCTGACAGAGTACTTCCAGCTTGATTTTCTTGCTTCATTAGCCTATCTGTTCTTAATTGCTGTCATATGAAGCTATTCATGACTTTATGAATAAGTATCCATATCTAGTTAGTTTTAGTTACTTACCTAACAATGTATAATGTTCTAGTTTATCCTTTGCATGTTTTAGTGAGCGAAGTACTTTATTGTGGCGATTCTTCAAATTCGGAAACTGTGTTATACATGGATTTCCAAACTATGCTATTAACTGGTAGGATATAATAAAACTGTGAATTTAGATAGCTTGAGTGTGACTGATGTTTTTTGGGTCTTCAATTTCAAGTTTGTAGTTGTTCTTTGATTCTGAAAGATGTGATCATGGGTTGCATCAAGTTTTGTTCTATGCTTATACAGGTTTGCTGAAAATCTCTTCATTGTCCTTTTGATTGAATTATCTCAGGGGAAAAATGGGAGCATCTTTGCACAGATCAGCAAGAGGGAAAGCTATAGGGGGCAAACCCCCATATCTAATGGTAACAGTGAGCTGTCAGGCATCCTATTGATTGTTGACTTGAATGTACGAAATTGATATCATCACCATCTACATTTAAAACCTTGACCTCATTTAAAATAGAGGAGTACGATAATTAACTACTACTACGGATGTATGATCAAACTGCATGGACTCTCTGCAGGAATCTTCCCGAAGAAAGTCTGAATGTTGAAATTTCTCTACTGCCATTTGTATTCTCCTATGCATTCCCCTGAAAACTTTCAAAGCAATTTTGAGCTTTAGTAATTTTCCGGAAAAATTAGTATTCGAAAAATTATGCATTTATCTTTGGCCATCAAAGGGCTTGATTTTCACTCTAGGATATTTTAGAAACATTAGATGCACTTTGTCTAAGTTTCCAGATACTTCTTTCCTTCAGAAACAATCAAGTGGGAGATAACTAGACAGTGATAGATCTGTTGCAAACAAATAACCTCTGCACCCTGATTAAGACTTGACAACTCCAGTAGATGTCAAGTATCATTTTCTTATCACACGCACAAAAGAAAGGAAATTCTCTTCCCTTTGGATTGCGGACCTTGATTGAGAAGTATTTCTTAGTCTGTCGGATTTTAAAAATATTTCCCTGAGGCTTACATGATGCAAATTTTTTAAGACTCTTGTTGAAGTTCATTGACAAGATATACTGACCTGATAAACTGAAAATTAAGTGAACTTTCCATTGTAAATTGATGAATTTATTGGAATAAGCTCTGCTACAAGCTGGGTAATAGTTCCATGACATGCAATGCAGTGATGTATAGCTTTAATGAAGTATCTGGATGTCTCTTATTTGCATTTTATTTTGGATCACAGCCTTTCTTTGGGATGTTTGGATATGGGGGTGCTGTTGCTACCATGTGTTTGGGAAGGTGTGAACTACAAAAACTATGTGCCTACAAATTTCTGTAACCATGTGACTTAGTGCTTTTCTACTCATTTGTTTTTCTTTTTCTTTTTCTTTTTTCCCCCTCTCTTGCTAACTGTACTGCAGACATGCTATTGTTTCATCAAAAACAAAGAATTGTAAGAAAGTATTTACGCTACACCTGGAAAGAGAAGCATTAGTGGGCTCGTCACATTCAGAAAGCTGCTGGAAGGTAATTGACTTGCTGCACTTCTTTTTTGGCCAGTGCTTATGATCTCATGTCTGCTTATTGAAGACTTTCTGATGATTTAAAGACAAAAGGGGGAATCAGAGATCCTGTGGAAGATGAAAAAGAGAATTCACCTCACGGGAGCTTCATGAAAGTAAGCTTACTTTCGTAGGTTTTATGCACTGTTTTAAAATCTCAAGTGTAGCTGTTTTTAATTAGTCTCTCTAGATAGGATCTACTCTTTCCACAAAAAGTTTGTATACAGAATTTCCTTTATTACCATTCCACGCTTTCCTTGACGAAAATGGTTTCTCATAATTGATCACATATTCTTCTCTCCGGTAGATGACTTCTGATCTTTTTTCCTTGTTGTGGTATTGCAAATTGTTTGAGAATTTCTTGAACAGATTAAAATTCTTGAATTGACAGGCGCAGAGAAAGAATGTGTGGTTTTCTTGAACCGTTGATGATCTTTTAACAACATGATGTGCGTGCAGAACTAATCTGCATCTAAGATATAAAACAAGGAGCATCTATAATCTGAAATTGAGCTTATACATGTGGACATAACATTATCAAGATCGCATGTTCTTGAAATCAAGAAGCTTCTGTACATTTCTTCCCTTCGTCCCCTTTTCTTTTCCTTTTATAATACATGAAAATATTCTATTGAGCTCGGGTCAATCTTAACTTTTATCATTCAAGTACATGAATGGTAGTCCACAATTAATAGGATATTTGAAGTGCATCAGATTGTGCTACTCAAGAGTTGAGAGCTATTGTTGGTTTTATCGTCATCAGGTGGAGATTTTTGAGCCTAAAATGAAGACTATGGACATAAAACATCTAAGATGCCAATTGAAGGACATCTACTTTCCCTATATCCAGGTTTGCCTGTACATAGTTAAGCTCTTGTGGTTACTCCAGTCATCAGGTAGTCATGTGATAAGCATGACTCTTGTGATAATTCATAAACTAATGTATATGTCTTAAATTAGAAAATTTTGTCTTCGGAGATATTTATGATGCTGCTGAGTTAACTTTAAGAATTTCTTTTTATGGAAATCAAACCGTTGGTGTACATTTTCTTCAAATTTTTACAATTATAGCTGCAGATTGTAACTTATCCTAGTGGATATTGGTGAAATTTATTTTTACTCATTAAATCATTTTGCATGATAAATAGCTTAAGAGGTTTCCTGTGAGTATATTTACCACTTCTTTTCCCCTGATTGGACAGTGTGATGAAATGTCTGGAAAAACAAGCACGCCCATTAAATTTCAGGTGGCTTTAGACTCTCTTTCCATTTTTGAGTATTTTTTTTCATGATTATTGATGATTGTATGGAACTTACTTTAACCCAGTGTCATGGTTTGTGGCTTCTGTAGCAGGAGTTGAACTTTGAAACAAATTTGAGATATGCTTAAGCATACAAAATATGTCTTTGTAGTTTGTAGCATGTTAATTGATATCTATGTAATTGTTTGTTACGAGTTTAGTTTCTAAAATCCTATATGTCCATGTCTTACTGCTTTGTTCTTCTCTATTTCTCTTTTTTCATGAATGGGGTGTCATGTCAAGGCTTGTATTTCATGCTGAATAGGACACAATCATGAAGTTGCTGATACATTTTGGCAATCAATTACTGTCTTAATACCTCACCATCTTTATCCGCCTATTAGTTTCTGAAATCAGGAGAATACAACATAGCACGCCAAGTTTCAAATATTGATCTCATGAGTTTTAATAATGCGTCATTTGGTTGATGATCATTAATTTTTCCATTTGGGTACATATTATAACTATTGATTAAGCAATAAAGATCAATTCTGACCAAGGGTGTACTTCTCGTAAGTTTCTCGGACAAAATTAAGGCATTCACTCCTGGACTGAAAGAATGTTGTATTGCATATAATTTGTTGGAATAATTTCAGCAAATAGATTCTCCTTATGATCCCGAGTTTAAGACTTGGGATAACGTGCAGGTCAATGGAAAAGATTTAGTGGGAATACGGGGAGGAGAAGTGGCCACAACAAACTTGCATTCGTGCAATGGCCCAAACTTTATTCTGGAACTTCGCTTTAGCAACAGTCAGGATACTTCCATGCTTGGTCAAAGTATGCATAAGTCAGTTACTTCTTCAAACGTATATTATAGTCTTCAAGTTAGGACATAAAGTACGATCTCAGTGTGATACTACTCATTCATGCAAGATATAATACTCCAATCTCCAGGTCAAAAAGTGTTTCTGGAAGCAAATGCAAGACTTAAGTGTGTATACTTTCCCATTGTCAAGGTATTCTTATAGTTGTCATTATTGGCTTCTAGTATGGGAATCATAGAAAGATGCTTTGCATACAAAAATCTGGATTTGGTGGATTTCAGGGGGAAGAGAGCATTCAGAGAATTTTAGACAAGTTAGAAGCAGATGGTTGTGGAATCAGAGAGAGCTACGAGAGTTTTAGTCGCGTATCCGTAAGAAGGTTGGGTCGTCTCCTACCAGACACACGCTGGGTCAGTCCTACAAATCTTATCTCTAGTTTTGTTTGAAATTCAAAATTTGGTCCTAGAATCCAGTCAATTTTTGTGGCTTGAGGTCACTTCATAAATTTTTCGCCTGATCTTTGATTAACTTCCAGTTGGTAAGAATTGTTAATTTGTTACTGTACCTGAAGTTATCTCTTTCGCAGCCTTTGCTTCCTTTTATGGAGCCAAAACCTAAAGTAGGCGAAAAGGCACAGATTTTGAGAAGGTGCTGCTCAAGAGTGAAATGCTTTATAGGTAAGTATTTTGCAACTTAAGGATGTCATATGATCCTGGAAATATTACTTTCACATTTCAATGTTCTTGGCACCAAATATATAACTTAGCATGCAATGGTTTTGGCTGCAGACACTGATTCTGGTTTCAATCCAACACCTAATAAGGTATGAAGTGAATAACATCCTAACACCTTTTGAGACTACAGCTTTGTGTCTCATCTTAAAATCAATTTCCTGTATGGATAAGAATTGACCCAGAGACACATTTTTGTGGTTTTTTTTGTAAATACACACTTATAAGCTTGCCTTGTTTGCTCACTATTTCAGACAGACTTGGCCCATCATCACCCATACACCAAGGCGTTAAAGAATTTTGGCAACAGGGCACCTGACAATGAAAAAGGTGATATCTTTGCTTATTTTTCTATGGCAAATGAATTTATCTTGACTGGACAAAACCTCGTCTTAAAATATGGAACCAAGTTCAGTTATTGCCTTTTGATGTCATCCGTATAATTAATAGTAGGTTTTAGGATATATATGTATATTGAGTTTGAGTTTGAACGTTATGTTGCCATGTAGATGTGCAAATTGAAATATCTAGAGATGGAAAGAAATTGACTCTTGCACAATTGGAAAAGCAGTATAACGATTGGGTTTCAGAAATGCATGTTGAATATGATGAAGAGATTGATGGCGGCCTTGATCAAGCCACTCTTGTTGTTGTTTCTTCAGAGATTAAAAAGCTTGGCATATCTTCAGATGGTATGTTCAAGTAACAAGGGCTGATAATTCTACATCTTTTCTGTTCTTGATATTATCTACTTTCTTGTTCTGGTATTACTATTTTGCCTGACTAATTTAATGATTTTCTGTTACATTTTCTAGTCGTGAGGGTTCATGAAAAGATCGAGTGGAAAGGAACATGCTGGGCTGCTGGTCAGAAAATCAAAGTTCTAAAGGGAGCTTGCCCAGGATGTCATAAAAACAATGTATTTGCTACACTGCAATACATAATCCTTCAAGGGCTTCAGGGAGATGCTTGTGGTAAGTGCATATATTCTTTTAGGTGGGAAATTGAGTGAATTGGGGCCCTATGTAAGATTTTCAAGGAATTCACTGTCTAGGGTGCTGGGTGCTGTATTCTTGATGAATTGCTACCCTCCTAGATTGATCTGGTTGGGTTCTTCAAAGTGTTCTCCTTTGGTAGTAATACACCATCAATCATAGTTCTTTGGTTGTTACTTCTGACATTGATAATTTGTCTCTTTATTTTTCTGCCCCTTGAACTGCATCAGATAGTAATTTATGTTGAATAAATTCTTACTTTTTTCTCATCATCTGATCATTATCTTA
Source organism: Sesamum angolense (assembly GCA_034509725.1). Taxonomy (NCBI): domain Eukaryota; kingdom Viridiplantae; phylum Streptophyta; class Magnoliopsida; order Lamiales; family Pedaliaceae; genus Sesamum; species Sesamum angolense. The sequence goes on from JACGWL010000016.1 coordinate 720,511, forward strand.
TAAATCAAATTAGGTGAGGCCCGACTGATTTGCAGGTATGCGGTTTATTTAACCTCTCACAAAACAATTGATTACAAGGCAATTTTCAGTGAAGTAGAGACTCATAAAAATCCTTATTTTGATAATTTCCCTCTGATAGGCCACTTGGTCTACCAGAGGATAAAGGTTGTCAGCTCTTGGTTGAAAATGGGAATAGGACCATCGACATTCGTGACTCTCTATCATTACCGATCAGAGTGATTGACAGTGGAAAGGTTAGCCTCTTATTTTGATATTTTTCTAATTATGATTTTTAAGTATATTAGTTGTGCACTTAAAAGTTTTTGAAAACCTGTGCTGCAGTGCTTGCCCGTTGATGATGCAGAGTGGGAGAACAAGCTTCAGGCATACTGTCAGAAACTGCCTTCTGCCATTGATCTATTAAGCCACATAGATTGTCATTACTTGGGGATTGATGGGGTTAGTTAGACATTTCTTTTAGATTTTCATAATATTCTTTTCCTTGCTCCTATTTCCAAAGACAAGAGATAGATAATTTCTTTATACACACTCTCCACTCTAGTTGTATGATATATATGAAGTTAGAGTATTGTGATTACGAGCATTGATCATTTAAATCCTTTTCAATCTCATCTCATGGCATTCATAGATCAGACCATTAGTATAAAGGCACCCTTGTGCTTGAGTATCCTTGAGACATTCACATTTGGCACCAAGTTATGCAAGACTTTGAGAATGACATACCAACTGCATAAGGCACGTTGTTCCTTGTTGTGCTATTTATTTGGTACTAGCTAAATTTAGCTAACTCAATCAGATAAACCTTACTACATGTCAGTTTAAGTACCTTTTTGCAAAGGTTTGGCCACCTGTGAACTGTTCATATATTCAACTGGTTAACTTTCATTGTAAGACAATTGGATTTTGAGTACCAATCCAGGATAGATTGTTTAATGGGAAAGTTATTTACATCTATCAGTGATAATGAAATTATTCTGGGTTAAATGTTGCTTATTCTCACCTCTTTAATCTCTTGAATCAATGAGAATGGAAAGGAATCAACCATCTTCACAAACTTATTCCTTTTCTTTTCAACATTGTGTACGTCTCTACAGGGGTTGCCTGCTGATGTAGTACAAGCTGGAGATGCTCCTCCAGAGAACATTGTTGCTGTGATTCGTCCAAAGTCTTTTCCTGAGAGCAGTTCCAAGAGATTGGACCAAAAATTCATTGTTAGAAATAGTCTTGACATGAGCCTAGAAGTCAATCTCAGAGCTGGCAGTAAAAGTGTTGGAAGACATGGTCATATTTATTCTGTGAGAATACCACCTTCTTCCCATAAGGGGCTTCATGGCTTATACATATTTCCTCTGAAATCAAAACGCCCTGACCTATTCCAGAAAGCTGGATCCTATGCATTATCATTCTCCCTGGTAACTGCAACAAAAAATTGAAATTTTCCTGTTCTGCCAAAATAAATTGCAAAGTGTTCCATTTCTAAACTTTTGAAGCTTCATTAACTAGAACGGGTCAAGAGATTTACGGTTTGAACACGAAGTGAAAGTTCAGGCTGCAGCTAATGTTGGCAGTTGGAAAGTCACAAGTCATAAGCAGGATCTGATATATACGGTCAGGTGAGGGGCCTCTATTTTTTCAATTTGTCATGGATTAAGTTTCTAGGTTCCCTTGATTAAAACTTTTGAGCATTAGCCTTGTCTTGCAGAGCATCTCTTCTTTTTGTTGCACAAACATATAAGAATGTCCAAAGAAATTGTTTAAATCTATTCTGCCTTGTAATTTTGTTTCTTTGGGCAGTAATAAACTCTTAAAATAAGATTCATCACAGCGTTTGGTGAAGAGTCATCATCTACTTGTACATGTGGAGCCATTTGTGTGCATTCTAGTGTCTCTCATTAGCCTTGTCCTTGATTAAAACTTTTGATCATTAGCTTTGTTTGTAGAGTATCTCTTCTGTTTGTTGCACAAACATATAAGAATTTCAAATAAATTGTTTGAACCTTTTCCACCTTATTAATATGGTTTCTTTTGGCGGTAATGAACTCCAAAATTAAGATTCATAACATCACTTAGTGAAGAGTCATCATCTACATGTACATGTAAAACCACTTGTGTGCACACTAGTATACTGCATTGTCCTTTATAAATTTTGTTTAACTTATGGCTATTTATTCATACATAGTGGACAGGAGAGTATTTATGTACTGCTGCTTGTCCTTAGCCCCACATAGCTGTTGGGGATGATTCTATATGCTTCATTACCTACACGTCTTCTTCCAATTTTGATAATCTTTTGAGCTTGTGCTGCAACTTTTGTTGTGCTTCATCCAAATGATTTGTCATGTAAATTGTGGTAATGGTTTTTCTAGTTTAGGTACAAAGCCAATACTGTGAGATGCTATGCAACCTTCATTATCTAGCGGAGTTGCAACAACAATGTTATCTTCATTTGCTTGGCAGAACTAAATCTTGCAATCTTCTTTCTGAATCTGTTGAACAGGGTAGGCTGTTGTTTTAAACCTGTTTCTATAGCGTGCTATGATAGATACAACAACAGTATCCTCTTTACAAGCGTTCCAAAACTGATCGTCAAGCTCGTCTCAAATACTGCCGTTCTTGCGCAAGTACGCACTACTAAAGTGGATGTAACAGCTGACAAGTTAAATGTGAAACTTAAGGTAGTTCTTTGTGCTCTGCTGATAATTTGCTTATCATAGAATGCCTCTACTCATAAATTCTTGATTTTGTAGGGTATTGTTGTTAAAAGTAGTAAATTGGATGAAATTCGTCCAACTTATGAAGCAACGTTAAACATAAGTACGCTAGACGAAGAATTCTCTGTTGCTTTCCCGTGTCGAGGTATTCGTTCTAGTTCACTTTTTCTGTATGCATTTCCAAAATTTTGAAATAAATCCACATAGATCTTTGGAAGTTAAGTTATTTATTTGCATTACTGAATTTCTCACTCGTGCACATTCCTGTTTACAGTTATACCTGGAGATCACAAAAGATAATTGCACATCCACAGAAACTAAAAATGCAGTTGATTCCAGGACATATTGTTGAAGAGCTTGCTTTAGAGGTATGCTTTTTATCCTTATCCTTTTTATCAATTAATTGCTTGTCTCTCAACTGCAGAATTTTCTTCTTTTGATACTTCGAGTTGGTAATCTACTATGCAATATTTAAAGGTTAATCAGATTTTGTTCTATTAGAGCCAATTCAGATTTACGCAACGGTTACGGAACGTGGAAATGATATAGCAAATAAAATTGGACAGCTTATAGAGCACTGATTATGCGAAATTTGTTCTTTATGCAGGTTTTTGATGAATATGGTAACCATGCCAAAGAAGATGAAGAAATCTCGTTGTGTGTAGATGGTTTTTCATTCCAAGATGGAAGCAGTATTAATGGCGGGGTTATGTATTGTGTAAAGAAGGTTTGTTCACTAGTCGTCAAAGCACACTTGATTTTCCATAGGAATCCTTTTGCATCGATGTGTTATCTATTTCTTCCAAGAGCAATCATCTATTACTTTAACAGACATTCACACGATGCCATCAATGCGATAATTTGGAATGTCATGGCAGTTAGCCTATGAACAGATATGGTCAAATGAATGATTTGACAGTTTTGCCTGTTAGGTATACAACGAATTCCAGGATCTGCTAATGTCTTATTCAAGATCCAAATCATATCAAGCTGAAAACCGAAAAAAAAAAAAAAAAAAGGTCCTGCTCAGCTCTTCTCAACAGTCAACATTGACCACTAGGAGATTGCTATAGTTTGGTTTCTTTCACAGAACAAATAGATCTTCTAGCTGAACTGCACAACAGATGAATTACAAAAGAATACCAAAGATGTACACAAAACTATCAATCTGCTTAAGCTCGACGAAGTTTTAGTCCTAAGCGTTCTCAGTAAAAGTTTTATGCCTTGCTCAAATACTATTTCATTTCAACCTTATTGTATGAGCGAACATCAGGAAGAGAAGATAAGAAAAAGAATTTGGATGGTAGCAAGATTATCCCAACAGTGAATCAGAATGATTATTATCTTCTCTTGTTGCTGCATCAGATATTGCAATAGTTAATTGCCAGTCTTGTGTAAAATTCTCATATCCCTAGCCATTTTGGTTTCCTTACCATGATTTGTTTTCTCTTTTAGGTGGCTGCTAATGGATTTGTTGATCTGAGCAACACTCTAAAAGTTTCCAAGGGATATGGCAAAGATAGTAAGCGTCTTCATCCTTTTCCCTTGATCCGCTGGTATATCCAATCATTTAGGTGTTATATGCTTGTTGTGTGTCCTTGTGTATCTTGACATGGGCATTGCACTCCCACTTCTAGTCAAAAGCAATTAGTTTCTCAATTCTTGGTATGAAGAACCTCCGCCGTCACCACAAAAAAGAATCAAATGGACTTCATTTCAAATCCTTTCCCCACTATATAATGGGGTTATCAGAATGAACACCTTCTAGTTATTTATCTATTATATAAATGTATATTGATGGAAAATGTAGTTGAGTGAATTTTCTTGTGTTGTCCTCTCATTGAGTTGGGACTTTTTTCACATACAGTTCTCCTCTCTGCAACATTCCAAGAGAGAGTCATTTTCAGGCTAGACTTTCAAACTGAAAAAAGAGAGATCCGGACGATGTCAAAGGTTTGTCCTTTTTCTCGTTCCCCATGCTTCGTCCTGTAATCAGCATGCCAATATAAGAGAGGAAAGAACAGGGAAAAATCTTGTACCCACTGTTTTTGTATTCTTTAAATTAATTGTTTCTTCAATTCAGGTTTTCAAGAACTGTGAAGTAGGTTCTCAACTGGAGAATATTGTGTTTGAGGTTGTTAATCCTGAAGGTGAAGTTGATGAAAGCATTCACGACGAAGAGAAATATGGGCAGTCTCATACTCTCATGATTAAGTCAAATTCATTTGATATCGATGATTCTGTGAGATACGGCTTCCGGCATGGACGTTGTACAATTCGTTCTATTCCTCTCCCTCACAAAGAAGGGATTTTCTCCTTCTCAACTGTGCATTCTAGATATCCAGAACTAAACTTAGATATTGAGGTTTGCAACAAATCCATTATTCATTTCCAGTTCAAATGTAGTTTCATACTTGAACGGGTTAATGCTTCTGTGCAGGTTCATGTTGAGAAGACCAGGCGAGGGAATTATGCTGAGATAGGAAATCACGAGGATGAAGGCCATCCTATATTGTCACCCCAAAATTCTTGTCAAGAAAACGAACTTATTCTCCCACAGTCACCTGCCCTGAAGGTTCCAGAAGTGGTGAATAGAAGTCTTTCTCCACAAAGTTCGAGCAGATATGTGTTGCCTATTGGTTACTTGCCATCTCCAAGGACTCCAAAATTGGAGAGCACCAACAGTCTAAATGAAAATTCAGATGTATCCCCGATTCAGGTACAGTTTCGTGTGATCTTTGCCGTTTTGGTGGTTGTGCATTGATTTGCCAATAGTTAAACTGATAGCTGTTGATGTATTTAGCATCAACAATTTAGACGTATTAACCGCAAAGTTCACTTCACCAACATATTTTCTCTTGATGAAGCTAAAAAGTCACATGCCTAGTTCAAAGATGATGCTTCTCTATATGGTTACAGTAGATGGTATCAGGCTACTGTGGAATTGTTGTAATAGCCATTTTACTTGTCATTCTTTTTCTATTTCTGATAAAAAAATTCCATACAGGAGCTGGAAGATGATCTTGCAAGTTGTGGTATGAGAAAGATACATCGTGAGACGAACGTGCAGAACCTAGATGATCGTCGGAAACTCATTGAGCAGCATATATCAGTTTTACAAGGTTTTCTGCTCCACGTCTGCTAATTATTTCTTGTCTTCATTCAAACTTGCAGTAGAACTATGCTTAATCACTTAATCCGTTCTTGATGCTATTGTACACTGTTCTTCTAAAACTACTTCAGTTCATTTTTTTGATTCATCATTGATCTTGTGTATTGATGATTCCCCAGCTTCTATAGATCTTGATCTTCGTAATGCATCGAGAACGTGTGCGAAAGAGTTGATACAAATGAAAATAGAAAGCAAAAGCCAATCAGCATCTGCAGTTATCTGCAGATTGCATGAAGAAGTACCATTTGAATCTAGGTCTCAAGACATACTTGGTATCGTAGCACTTCTAGGAACAGCTGAAAGCATTGAGCTTAGCAGGTTACTCCTTGTTCGTTCTTCGCTCTTGAACTTTGTGGAAGACGAACTCACTGAACCTGGAACTGTTTTTATTTCATGATGTAGGATTTTGGCACAATACCTTGGTGAGGATCAAATGCGTGCAATCGTATGCAAAAACTACGCAGCAGCACATTGTTTAGAGACCAATACCCTAGCAACTAAATTTGGAAAATCTGTAAGTGGAGGATATCTTGCATTGTGCCTCGAGGACATTAGGTACTGGATTCAATTTGCTAGTCTTTTTTGAGCGTTCAGTTCTGTCTGCAAAATCCTAGCACTCAGTTTTTCCGCTAATGCGTCGACAGGCCAATCACCAGTAAGCCAAGCAGTAATCCCCAAGAGCTACTTCCCTTGCAAAAGCCTACCTTGCTGAATGGCTGTGTGCCACAAGGTTTTATTGAGTATGCTGTCAACATGATTAGCATAGAAGCAAGTTATTTACGGTGGAGAACAAAGAGCGGTCACGGCCTCCGGGAGACTTTATTTTATCGCCTTTTTGGCGAGCTTCAAGTCTACAGAAACAGAGATTGCATGATGAATGCACAATCTTGCATTAAAAATGGAGCCGTGTCATTGGATGGAGGGGTTATGAGAGGAAATGGACTAGTCTCTCTAGGCCATTGGTAAGCACCTACAAACCTACTCTTTTACGTAGTCCTGAGTTCCCTCTACAACTCCTTGCATATTATGTGAAAATCACCTTTTCATCTGATTCCGACTTCTTCTGCCTCATCTGGAATTTTCACCCCTGTTTTTTGTGTAATTCAGGGAACCAGATATCTTATTTCCAGTCAAAGACAAGGCTCTTACTCCACAGAGCTTAAAAAGTTTGCAAATGTTGGAAAGAGAGCTTACAGAGTTAAACCGGCAGATCGATGAGGAAAACAAGGCTCTTGAACGAGACATAAAAAAGCTCGATATGTCCCGAGATAGGTACAACAGCTACATGTCCCAGAATGGATCCTCATCCGCACCAAGAAGATCACTGCACAAGAAAACTGATTCATATGCATGATCATGTATCGTTGTGGAGCTTCAATCTACATTGTATATATCCAGATGACTTCATGTGTTCGATGTGCGGAGAGTATTATGTAAGCCTAATACATAGGGGTTCTTAAAAGATTGTTAGCATATGCCTTCAGATTGCATTATGCTCTTGTATTTTGCACAACCGTCTCTTGTAAATCTTTTGTTTAGTTAAATGGTTCTTTATGTCAAGGAATTACTCTTACATTTCTGTTCGTTTCGTACATTGGCGTGCTATCTGGCATTGAGTTAGAAAACTTTGTGTTGTACACTGAAATCTTCCCCACTTTATGTTTCGGTGCATTGTTTTGAACTAATGAAGTTAATAGAAGCTGAATTAATTTATGAAGTTACTAAATGTAAATTTTATTATTATTTCATATTTATTTTATTTATTAAATGTGAGAAGATTCGAGTAATCAGCTTTGATCGACAGTACATATATAAAGTTCAAGATATCATCAATCAAATTTTCTTGACACAGAATGACTTATGTCTTTAAATTTTTAAAAGGCAAAATTACATTTTTGGTCCTGTAACTTTAGGTCGTTAGCACTTTTAGTCCTGTAACTTACTTCATTTACACATTTAGTCCTTTTTTTGACGAATTTAGTCTTGAGCATCTCACATTTGGTCCTTTTTGGACAAATTTAGTCCTGTGTTGACAATTTTGATCCTATTCAAACTATAATAAATCTCATTTTTTATCCTGTAACAATGAGTCGTTAGGACAAAAATTGTCAATACAGGACTAAATTTGCCAAAAAAGGACCAAATGTGAGATGCTAAGGACTAAATTCGTCAAAAAAGGACTAAATGTGTAAATGAAGTAAGTTATAGAACTAAAAGTGATAACGACCTAAAGTTACAGGACCAAAAATGTAATTTTACCTTTTTAAAATTATGCACATATATCTTATTAGTTATACATATGAATTAGAATAAGTAACAAATGACCCTTCTAAGATTGTAATAACTATAAATATTTTATTATTGTTTGAAAATTTTACGAATATAATCATTATTGTAAGTATTTATTAAACAATTATTAATTTAAAAGAAGTATTTATGATTTTTTTTAAAAAAATTATAATTAATCTCAAAAGAATTCGTTATAATTTAGCGAGTTAAGTGGTGTTTATTGAGAATTAAAATGCAGAATGTGATATTTATCCATTAATCGGAATTTTTTTATTCAAATTGGATTTGAACTTTAAATTTTTGAATTAGTTGGCGAAAAATAATTTGGCCCAGGCCCAGCTAATGCAACCCCCATTTAGAAAGCCCAAGGAATCATCCTGCTGGCTTTATTCGGCCCTTATACTCCCTCCACCGTCACGCTTAATCTGCCCAGCTTCCACGCCATTTTTCTCTAAAACGGACGGATTCTTCCAAGATTTTTGTTTTCGTGGAAGTTTCTGAATCGTCATGTTGAATTGGAGTCTCCGGAGCGATGAGTAGTCCGACGTGTTATTGAAAGCTGCGGTGCAAATTGTTTGAGTTTTGGCCTAAGAGAAATTTGTGTACTTCAGGACTGACAGAATGGCAGCTTCAAATCCAGGTGAATTTGCTGTTTATACAATCAGGCATCAGCCCTGTTGCTCTGTTTTTCGTATTTGGAAGATTTAGTTTTACACAGGAAGATTTGCGATTGAGCTTTGATTTGATAATCTTATAAGAGTTGGCTTTGAGCTGTAGATATAGCGTTGCCAATGGATAAATTATCTTTGGGATGTATCAGTAAAGATGGTTTATCGAGTTCCGAGAGCAAGTAAGTCTGAAGCTGTTTTACTCTTTGTTCATTCTTTGCCTGCAAAATGTGGTTCTTTTTTCTCAACCTTTTTTAACTTTTGGCGTATGCGTTAGAAGACTTAGACGACGTGTTCAGCTGAAAGTTTAACGTATGAGATTGAATATGGAATTTCTTGGCTCTCTCTGTCGTGTGCAGGGTAAAGCTTTATGTAGTCTTGGTATCAACTGGAAGTTTTAACCCTCCAACGTACATGCACCTGCGTTGTTTTGGTAAGGACTCCTGAGACTAAATAATCCTCCTTTGTACGCATATATTGGAGGAAGAGGTATTTCCAGTGTATGTGAGCAGTCTCACATCTTGATTGTGTGGTTTGCTGGAATGCATTGTTGAATACGAAACCAATGTGTGCGCTAATAAGCTGTCCACCTATGTTATAATTGCCCTTTTCTCTCAAGTTGTATTAATTAGTGTTTCAATGCTCAGAGTTGGCAAGAGATGCTGTAAATTCACAAGGATTATGTGTCATCGGAGGTTACATGTCACCTGTAAATGATTCATACAAGAAGAAGGTATTTAGGATATCATGATCATGCCAGATGTAGTATATAGATCTCTATAACTAATGCTCCAAATAAATTAAACCACAGTCAAGTTTTTAAGAAATAATGTTTACCATTCTTGCCAAAGAAGGAAGAAAATTTGTTGGTTTCTTGTGGATGCGCTTTGACTTGTCACCACATATATGTGGCGGCGAAAATGTTTTTGCTCATTCAACCTATAAATGAACTGGCTTATTGTATTTAATCACTTTTGTTGGAGCCTTGTTCTATCTATAGCTTTCTTGCACTACGTAAATGCAACTTGGTATAATGTTCTGCGACTTGTCATTATTGCTTGCAAAATGAAGATTTACAGTCTCAAACGTATATCTACGGGATAGTGGACAAAGCTGCAATTACTGACATGAACATTTTGACCTATTTTTTCAGGGTTTGATATGGTGAACATCGTATTGCTATGTGTAATCTTGCTTGTCAAAGTTCTGATTTCGTTATGGTAGATCCATGGGAGGTCTCTCTCTCTCTGTGGCACACACACAATCACACACATGAGAACACACTGCTCCGTATTAATAATATTCATATTCTATTAGAATATCTAAAGTTCTTGAGTTGTGAATGATTTTCTACTGCCTCTGCCACAGTCGTTGTAGTTTTCTAGGTTTTTGGCCCTGGTATTGACTATTGAATAAATTTGTATTGCCTCTCAACAGGCAAGTCAGAGCACCTACCAACGTACACTCACAGTTTTGTCTAGGGTAAAGACTTCGTTATGCAAGAGTGGAGTCGTATCCACTGGTAAGTTTTTACGTAACCCATTACTGAATATGCTGCCATCTTCTACAACTGATTGCAGAGGTTTCAATAACTTTTGAACTTGTGTTTGTATAGAAGAATACATGGAAACGTTATCCAATTAAGCTGGTTCGAAGTTATTAACCTCATACTACTTTAAAAGCATGCGATTTTCGAATAGTGATGATTGTATGATGTGTTTGTGGCTTAATTTTATCTATTTCTTAACTCAATAGAAAGCTTATGACTTGTTCTTCTCTTTGTAGAGTCGCTTAAAGTCATGCTTGTCTGTGGTTCTGATCTATTAGAATCTTTCAGTATCCCTGGATTTTGGATCCGCGAGCAGGTAAACTTGCAGACTGGTATGGCAAAGTTCACTGGATTTTAATGTTTGGGCCTATTATATCTGTGGGGACTGTTTACGAGAGAGCTCAATCATATGTTTACTACTAATAGTTAGAGAATCTAGATACTCCATCTTGTCCAATTCTTTTCTTCTTTTGACTGTTAAATAGTCGGATGGGGTCCCTTCACCGAAATGTTTGAATCACTCAGCCACTTAAGGTAATTACGATCACTTTTAATACATTTATAATCCAGAACGTTTATCCTCTCTAAATGAGATTGGGGAATGGTATGAAATATGAATCTAAGGAAGTAGTGCTTGTATAGTTGTAACAAGAAGAAGTTCTGTAGAAATTAAAATAGAAGCAGAAGAGTAAATTGAAATGAAGCATGTAGTTTTGCTGATTTTGAATTTATGCAACCCCTTGTCGACCAAAATGAAGATAATGGTATTGGCAATAATATTAGACCAAATGGAAGCTGTCATATCTCATGTAAGTTGTATTTAGGGCTCGCAGGGAAGGGCTGGTTTTTATTGCCCCTAAGATAGCATTTAATTACAACCTGTTTAAACTTCAATAAGTTGAAGCATACTTGGAACTTGAGAATCAATTGTGCAAATGCATGGGTTTTTTATGCAATCACAATCAGGATTGAAATTTCAAATCTACTGAGAGTTATCATGCATGAATTTTCATGTTTTTAGGTCAAGACTATTTGTCAAGACTTTGGGTTGATTTGTATACGGAGAGGTGGCCAAGATGTTGAAAGTATCATTTCTAAGGATGATATTTTGAATGAATACAAGGTAATCCATTTGAAACCTGTTCCGTCCATATGAATTGATTGGCTTTTCTCTTGTTTTTTGTTGCATATTTATGTTATGCTACTGAGGATCAAAAGGGGAAATACCCATACTTTCTTGGATTTACATGAGTCTGTACCACACAGTTTCCTTTTACCATGTGATTATCACATCACCCCAGCTTGCTTTTCCATAGAAAATTTAAACATGTATTCACATCTTTTCTGCAGAATGATATCATAGTTGTAGATGAAGTGGTGCCGAATGGGATCAGTTCAACTGGATTGAGGTTAGACGCTGAGTTCTATAAAGCTGTATTGTTGCATGACATTCATCTTTAAAACTCATGGACGCAGTCCAACAATCTGAATACATGCCACTGATCGAGAACATTAGCTTAGAGTTTGTTGATTCTTGATTACAGGGATTGCATTTCAAGAGGATTGTCAGTGAAGTATTTGACAGCAGATGAAGTTATTGATTACATTAAACAAAATGGCTTGTATAAATCAGAATGAAGATGATCCAATCAATTACTGAATTTCATATTACAATCTGAGGGTGGTTGAAAGTTTTAAACTATTGTAAGCATATATTTGTACTGGGGAATGATCTTGGGCTATGTTTGGATTGAGGGGTTTGTTGTTATAATTTTAACTTCTTTTTTCTTCCCTAATAATAAAGCTGTTCAGCTTTTGTGGACAATCCCATGTAATGGAATTCAAATTCTTGAATCTTGATGTCTCATGTTAAGTTCTTTAGTGAGTTATTAGAATGGATTGCAACTTCATCTAATACGAAGTCGTTTGAATTTGTTTTTCCCAACTTTTCGTTAAATTCAATTTTTTTCCCTTCAATTACAATTTTGAAACTTTTTATAATGAAATTTGTATGAAGGTGCAATACATCATATATTGATAATTAATATCACATATAGGTGTACATAAAAATAATTATTATTAAAACAAACCAAAAAAAGCATAATTATAAATGAGTTTTTGACATTTGTAAATTATACAAACGAACTTGGAAATATTGAATGGTGAAAAAGGTACATAAATTGATATTTTTTTGCTATTAAAATATTGATGTAATTATGCATTTAATTAGCATTAAATAAAATCATTTTACGTGTTGAGTTAAAAAAACAATTACAAATACTCCTTAATTTTAACTATTATTTAATAGTTAACTCAATTCATTAGTCTAATTGCTTATTTTCTACAGTAAACTGATCAAAATGCTCCAATAAACTACTAATTATAATTTACTTAACATGCCGTGAGGACATGCTTTTCTAAAAATTTTAGAAAAATATGATTTCTGAAGATACAACGTGCATGGTTTTGCCGGCGACATCAATATAGCTTCGTTAGACATCGTAGCTGTACGGTGCCCCAAGACAATGCTTATTAGCGTTGCCGATCTGAGTGCCTTTATATGAAACCTCTTGTTCAGTCTTGGACCAATGATGTTTATTCATTGTAGGAGATGGATTCTAGTGGGCTAATTCTTGTCGTAAGATTCTTTGCAGTTTCTAGTGAGGCTTATTCTTGTTGGTGGTTGGGCTGCAGAAATATGTGCATGTTACTGAAGACTGTTCGGATGATATGGGAGCATTTCCCCATCTTGTTTAGAATATTTCAAATAAAAAAAAAGATAAATTATAACGATTTTTCCAGAGGTTTCGTATAATTACGAATATTCCTCTGAAAAATAAAAAATATCCCCTGATTATAACGGTCACTTAACAATTAGTTCATTCCGTTAAATTTTTACCTATTTTTTATGCTGAATTGACCAAAATACTATTGTAGATTAAAAATTATAATTTTATTTGTTTTTAAAAAATTGATTTTTTATGGACTAAGTGAATAATTTTTTTTATAATTTTTTAAAAAATTTCATCCACCCTGTTCGATTTTTTTTATAACTTTTTACTTTTTTAAATAAAATAAAAAACATAATAAAGGTAAAGTTGACAATTTCATACATCCATCAAATGATTAGATTATTTTTTCAAACGTCAGGGGAGGTTGTTGTACTTTACCCAATAAAATTAAAAAAAGATAAATTATATCGCTACCTCTTAAATTTGAGTTTAATTGCGAAAATATACTATGTTTTTTGCAAATAAGTACAATACGTGAGGTTGTAGTTGGATTTTTTTTTTCTTCAAAATTACAGATACAGTTTTTGAGTTTGTAGTTGTAATTATAAGCACTAACACAAATAGATAAATTTTTACTAGTACAATTTTTTAGAAATTATATCGACAACCCTGTAAGAGGTGTAAAATTATAATTTTACAAAGAATACGAGATATCTGTAAAATCTAATTTTCAGACTATGTCGATGCAATAATTCTATCAAATTCTTACAATAAAATATTATGTGTGTTTAAAAAACTCAAGTTCCCTTTAACAAAAAGGGTAAGTTACATTGACGTCATGTTAGATTTAAGTATACAAATACATTTTAGTTTATGCAAATTTGTATAGGGTATATATTTGTAATTAAAATTATAATATCAATTTGTGTAAAAGATAGGGTATATTTGGATATTTAAACATAACATTAGTATTTGTTTGGTTGGGATAAAAAATGGAAGGAAAAAGTGTGAAATTTTGTTGTAGGTTCCATTAGGCAAAAATGTGAAAAAAGAAGATTGTAGGTTCCACCGAGATTTGAACTCGGGTTACTGGATTCAGAGTCCAATGTCCTGACCACTAGACCATGGAACCATTATTGATTGGCAATTGGTTGCCTAATTATCAATCAAAATTCATCCAGACCGTAAATATTAATGCTTTTTTGGTATTGGATTTAAATTCGATAATAATTCGACACTCTCAAATAAATTGTTATAACTTAGACAAACATCCAATGTCCTATGATTAAGCACCACTTCTCGTCTGACTTGCATATGTTAAGCATGCAGCTAACGTTCATCTTGAACCAAGATCGAACTCTCTATGCGCTTCATATTCGCCCGGAGTTTGCTCCAAGAAATATAGCCATCTCTGCATGGGAACGGGTTCATCTTTTGAATACCTAGAGTAAGAAAGGCAACCCCTACATACATGGTTACCAGATACCCATGGAGAGGCGCATTATAGTACTTGTATGCTTCTAGCCAGAATCTTATTAGAAATGGGGATTAGTTCGGATCAATATGGAATTATTCCCTCATGCTCATTGTATTTTCTCTTGGTTTATGATAGTAGGGGCAATGCAACATCTTAATAAGTTGAATATCCATACTAATAGGCATTAGTTACGTGTTTATTTATACTATATATAAAAAAAGACTTTTTTATCTTACAAATGACGGTTATAACACTGCAATACCAATTTTATCGTTATACCAATTATACATCTATTTGATTTTCTTTTTACTTTGTTGCTTTCTTTCTTTCTTTTTTTTTTCTTTTTATAAATATAATGATGTATTTATATATATATATTTTTATTCATAATAGAGTTTAAAACATAACATATTATTTATTACATGCACGTAGGGAAGACGTGCCACGATGGCTAGTTAACAAAAATGCCAGCCCGCGACTACTCTCTACTTGACCCCCTACAACAATATGTATTGGCATCAAGTATTATTACTAAGTGGGTCCCACCAAATTGTCTACTAACTTTTTTTCTTTTGACGTTCCTAACATTACATGTCATTTTAATGTAATAGAGACTAATAGAATGAGTTCGTTAAACTAATGTTAAAATCATAAGATTTTTTATAACTTTTCAAATAACGAGACTGAGTTTTTAATTATACTAAATTTTAGGAGGAGTGATTGTAATTTATTCTTTAAATAATATAAAGATTCAAATTATATTATTCCACTCAAACTTTACGAGGAATATTATTTATTAATGATTATTTAATTCCAGTTATTTCCTCTACACAGAGACAATGATAATCAGTAGCAAAATAAGAGAGAGAAAGAGAGAGATTAATATAATTAATTTTTTTTTTTTTTGAAAGGGAACTAAATTCATTGATGAATTAATATAATTAATTTGGATAGATATAATTGACAATGTTGTGGACCGGGTTCATGAGATCGTGTGGAGTGTTTCCATGAACCCGACCTCGTACAAACAAAAACTGAATTCCAATCGGTTTCATCCCCAGTCCTCTCCGGTCTTAGTTTCTCCACTCTCCTCCAATTCCATAGGGACTCGCATTTCTTCGCGAGTCAGCTTCTGGTCAACTGTAGGAGAAAAGTCGGCTGGCACACGATGCTCAAGAAACCAGACAAACTCGGTTTCCTGTGTGCTGACACAAACGGAAAGGTATATACATAATCTACGTTCTGCAGCGTATAATGTCGAAGTGCGGCTAGAGTCTACGCAATACTATTATGCTCCAAATGGCAGCGACCGCATTCTTGTCATTTGTTCGTGGAGTGCATTTAATTTTGCGCCGATTATTTGAGTAGAGTCATGTGCTGAATTAATCACTCAGTGAAGGGGATTTTTTCCTTTTCCGTTAGGGCTTTTCTTCTTGTTCTTTGCTAGGAAGTCGAGAATTATGGAAGTAACGGCGGGTGGTGGCGGTGACGAGGGGTTGAAATGCCAGAAACTTAGTGCTGGAGGAATGTGGAGATGTAATCTGATGGCTTTGAGTGGAGAAACGCTGTGTGAGAAACACTATTTGTCCGTTCAAAGAAGTGGAGAGAAGAAAAGGATGAAGGAAATGGGAAGTGAAGAAAATGGTGGAGGTCGGAAGCGGAAGCTAGGTGGGGAGGAAAAAGGGAGGGATTTTGATGGCAATGGAAGTCAAATCGGGTTGGTTGTCTGGGAGAGTGGAGGTGGAGAAGGTCGTGTGAAGAAGAGAGGGCGGCCAAAAGGTTCGAAGAATAAGGAGAAAAAGAAGGTCCTTGAAGGAAAGGATAGTAGAAAGAAGAGTGGTAAGAGGGGGAGGCCAAAGGGCTCCAAAAATAGGAAAAAAACTGGCGTCCAATATGAAGTTGAGGCAATGCACGTGGAGGGTGGAGGTGGCATGGACGTTGTTGAGAGGAAAAATGAGGATGGAGTGAAGGTAGTTGGAACTAGTGAAGAAGGTATATTTTTTGGTACAGCTGGGGTTTTGCAGTCTGTGGGCAATGGTGATAATCCAGGTTATCATGGTGTGGATTTGAATGATGATGTTGTTAGAAGCGTGGGTGGGAGAATTTCTGAGGAGTCTAGTGGTTTAGGAAATGGAGGGGATATAATTATGAAGAGGAATGGTGGTTGTGGGCAGCCAGAGTTGTCAAAGAGTGACAAAGAAATTTCTATGACCAATGGTAATGAGGGACTGGCGGTACACACTTATGAAGGTGGTAAATTTGGAGATGCGGCTGTAAATGGCAGAGTAAATGAGACTGAAAAAAGTCATGGTACTGCTGGCAATAGTTCTTCTCCCATGCAGATGATTCGCCGGATTGGTAGGCCAAAAGGTTCCAAGAATAAGAAGAAAACGGTCAATCAAACTGGAAAAAGTGATGGTATGGAAGCCAATGTTTCTTCTGGTAATGCTGGCATAATTGGTGCTGCTGTGCAGATGGTTCGCCGTATCGGAAGACCAAAGGGTTTCAAGAATAAGAAGAAAACAGTCAATGAGATTGAAAGTGGTACTGGTATAGAAGGCAAGGTTTCTTGTGCTAATGCTGGCATTAATACAGCCCCTATGCAGATGGTTCGCAGGATCGGTAGGCCAAAGGGCTCCAAGAATAACGAGAAAACAGTCGATGAGACTAGAACGGGTGATGATATAGAAGGTGATGTTACTGGTAATGCTGACATAATTGCTATTCCATTGCAGATAGTTCACTGGGTCGGTAGGCCAAAAGATTTGAAGAATGAGAACAAAATAGTGAATGAGATTGATGACATAGAAGGTGATGTTTGTTGTGGGAAGGTTGGGAAAAGGGTTGGTTCTGTGCAAATGGTTCGCCGGAAGGGAAGGCCCAAGGGTTCTAAGAATAAGAAGAAAATGGTGAATAAGACCGAAAAGGGTGATGGTGTAGAAGGTGATGCTTCTACTGGTAATGATGACAAAAGTCCTGGTCCTGTGCAGATGGTTCGCCGGATAGGGAGGCCAAAGGGTTCCAAGAATAAGAAGAAAACAGCAAGTGAGACTGAAAAGAATGATGGTATAGAAGGTGATGTTTCCCGTGGCGATACTTGCATCAGTGATACTCCCGTGTCGATGGTTCGCCGGATTGGAAGGCCAAAGGGTTCCAAGAATAAAAAGAAAAGAGGAAATGATATAGAAAAGAGTTATGGCATAGAAGGTGATAAACCTTGTGGTGACATTGGAAAAAGTGCCCCTCCTGTACCAATGGTTTACCGGGTTGGAAGGCCGAAGGGTTTGAAGTACAAAAAGAAAATTGCAATTGGGACTGAAAATAATCATGGGATGGTAGATGCTACTGCTGGCAAGAATAGTGATGGAAATGGGGTTGTGAATCTGAAGGGTGGTCGAGGAAGGCCCAAGGGCTACAAGAACCAAAAGAAAAGTAAAATGATGCAGGCAGCTGAAATTGATCAGAATGCAGGTGTTGGCTTTGCATCTATTACCGATGGAGGAAAGAGTAATAATAAAGGTGGAGAGGAAATTGCTGAAGGCAAGGATCATGCTAGAGAGGAACACAGCTTATCTGGGGATACTGTGAAAGTTATAGATGATGCTTTTGCAGTTGGTGGTGAGCTAGATGGAAGTAAAAAGCTGAAAGATAGTGATGGTAGGCCAAAAGGTTCTAACAACAACGAGAAGAAAACCATTGCAGATGAGACACATAGCGCAATCCCATCTGTTATTGCTCTGGGAATTGAGAGTCGGGTTGGACTTGCCAAGGAGGTTAGGATAGGCCGGCCAAAGGGTTCAAAGAACAAGAAAACACATGCAGCAGACGAGGAAGGTGTTGATGTTAGTGGTGACCGCATAAAGTGGAAGGACGGGTACGGCAGGTTGAAGAAGTTTAAGAAAAAACAACAATCTAGTAGTTCTGGTGACCTCTCAATGTTCTCCAAAGAGGAAGTTCTTGTCTCAGCAAAAGATTCTGGAAATGTGTCAGCTGAATTTAACAAGGGTAGAAAAAGACCTAGAACAATATCAAGGACGGACATCAATGAAAGCTATGATTCTGGATTCATGGGAGAGAAAATACCAAATGGTGATGTGAAAAACAACAAGTCAATGGTCTCGGCAATGTCAGTAAGTATTTTTTCTCCACATCTCATAGTTGTATTCAGTTATTATGACACTTAAACATTCTGTAACAGCAAAGAGGTACAGTGACCAATGGGCATGGAGTAACAAACATTAAGCTATCCTAGATTGGGTAGCAGTTGCCAACTATTTTCATATTACTTAGGCCAAGTTAAGAAAATAATATTTAAGACCTGACGTGTGTATGGCTCACTATCTTTAAAAGACAATCTTCTTTATGGGCTTTTGGTTAAGAAGCTGACTCTTCTTAATCTGTAGTGCAGATATTTCTTTTGTGAACTATAAATGGTCATTTGCATGGGACATAATTTGAAGTAGGAACAGTTGAGGTTTAATGAGGAAAATGGAATAAATCATTGTTGGTCCGGTCTGAATAAGTCAACTTAAATCATCTTTGGAGTCTAGAGTTCCTTTCCTGAAATCTAACAATCAGTGACCCAAATCTGGGTTATGCTGCTAATGCATTATAAATATTAACCTTTTTTTTCCTACGGAATGTGGAAACTTGTGAAGTCTGGCCTTCTGCTCAGGCTGGGACTCGTTGCAGCCTGTTCTCACGGTGCATCAATTCGTGTTAAAAGTTAATAACAGAGATGTGGTGGCTAGCTTTAGCCATACAACCAAGATATCAAATGACTGGTGAAACAGTAGATTACGCAAACAGTATAGCTTGTAGATTTGGATGGAGAAAGTCAGTTTTAATGAGAATTCCTAAATGTAGCTTTGCTGTCCAGGTATACTGAGTATTCTCATCTAAGTAATAGTTGGTGCATTGCATTGTTTAGGATATCGATGGTTATAATAGTGCATGGCTAATGAAATTCGTTGCAACATGGCAGTGTCTAGGCTTCTGGTGATTCTGTTGTTGTTTGACATTAAGTTTATGGTTGCGACAGGGTTCTGCTTTGTATTCAAGTCCTAATAGTTTGTTAAGCACAGTAAAAACAAGAAATCTATACAAAGATGCTGGGGAAATGTTTTGACTTTAAATGAAAAAAAAATATATGTTAATTTGTTGAATTTATGAAGTCTATTTCTCTAACAGTTTAGGTTCTGGGCTAATTATTATCATTGTTTTGGATTTAGGTTAAAACATTATTATTTGGTAACATTTTTCTGCAGGATGCCACTGCACGAAAGGAGCAAAGCAGGTTGATGTGCCACCAATGCTTGAAGAATGATAAAGTTGGTATTGTCATATGCTCAAATTGCAAAAGAAAACGCTACTGCTATGAGTGCATTGCAAAGTGGTATATAGATCTCTTCATTGAGTTCCTTATTGGCTGATAGAAATACTCAATTTTGCAGATTAGCACCTACATGACCCGTTTGTTTGGATAACTGATTAAGTAAATCTTACTGAGATTAGAAACCTTGCACAAACATAGGTATCCTCAGAGCATGAAAGAAGAAGTTGAGAAATTGTGCCCGTTTTGCTGTGGAAATTGCAATTGCAGAGCTTGCCTTCAAGCAGATGTGCTCTTAAAGGTTTATGGCCCCAGTTTTTCCTTTCTTTCTTTCTTTTGTGTGTGTGTGTATAGTTCTTGTAATCTTTTGATATTATTGGAGCCACTTACAAATCTTGACACAGTCTGGTTTCTCTTAGGGCTGCCCAAAAGAATCTGATGAGAACATCAGACTGCGAAGATCTCTGTATTTGCTAGTCAACATTCTGCCTCTCCTTAGGCATATACAACAAGAGGAGAGGGTTGAGCTTGATGTTGAATCCCGCATACGTGGTACTGAATACTCGGGTGGACTTCGACTTCTTGCTGCTTTTACATTTCATCACTATTTATGAATCTTTGCTCTTCTGTTATTCAGGCGTTCAAATGAATGAAGAAGCTGTGGAAATGGCAGTCCTTGAAGAAGATGATCGGGTATATTGGTACGTTCTTCCAGCAAATAAAACTCTATCACGGAACTGAATTATACAAATATATTACATATGAACTTATTTTGTCTCCATTAACTGATAATTTGATCTCTTAAATACATTTATTCGAAATAATGCTCCTAATGGTGTCCAGAAGTAAAACACTTTATTTTGCCAAAATTCGAGGGTTTATTTTCATTTGTAATTGTGGAATGACATTTTGAAGCTGTTGTGCTGAAGTATATCATATATGGAAGTTTTACAGCTCTAAAACATTTTTTGCTTTAAATTTTGAAAGGCCTCAAATGAGGGAGTCTTTAATTCTTGACCCACAAATAACTTGGAAGCAGTGGGTTATTCCAAAAAGTTCTGTGATATTTTACTTTGTTCATCGCTAAAGATGGAGATCGTTTTGATCATATCTTCATATTTTGTGCATTACTGTATTCTAGCTTACTGCAAACTCTTATCTTAGTGTTGCGTTTTTTGCCTATATGTGTGTGTCTTGCCTGAAATTTGTTCTCATAGTAGCTGTTATTTCTCTACTTGGATTTAACCTTTTTGACCTTGAAACCTTAGATTGGGTATTGTTTTGTTTAAACTAGGCTTATTGTGTTACAAAATATTTCTAGAACTTTTGAATGCTATTTCTCCATTTTAATTGTAAATCCTGTCACCGCAATATTTTAAGAACATGATGTTGCTTTGCCCATTCAACAGTGATAACTGCAAGACATCCATCGTCAATTTTCATAGAAGCTGCCCCAACCCTGCCTGTTCTTATGATATCTGTCTCAATTGCTGTTGTGAACTCAGAAAAGGTATTCAACCAGGAGGTATCGAGACAAAACCTATTCCCAGGTCTTCTTTAACAAGTTTAGAGGGTAGAAATTCTTCAAATGATAAGAACCCTGTGGTTACTTCGATAAATGGGCTTCCAGGCAACATGCATTTTGAGTTACCTAAATGGGAAGCTAAGAATGATGGGAGTATACCATGCCCTCCCAAAGAGCATGGTGGTTGTGGAACTGAGAATTTATTACTGAGACGCATTTTCAGTGCTAATTGGGTGGAGAATTTAATTAGGCAGGCAGAGGATTTTACTTCCAATTACCAGTTACCAGATATAGACTTATCTAAAAAATGTTCATTGTGTTTTGCTACCTCTTCTGCCCAAGATGGTAGCGACTTTTCTGAAGTAAGACAAACAGCATGCAGGGAGTACAGTCAAGATAACTTTTTGTATTGTCCTAATGCTATGGATCTCGGAGATGCTGAGTTTGAACATTTTCAAATGCACTGGAGAAGAGGTGAACCAGTCATTGTTAGAAATGCACTTGCGAGGGCTTCTGGTCTTAGTTGGGAGCCAATGGTTATGTTGAGGGCTTTCAGGAATGCTAACAAAAAATTGGAACAAGACGCTTCGTGTGTGAAGGCTATTGATTGCTTAGATTGGTGTGAGGTATGTTTTATGGCTTATGTAATTGATTTCATGACCTGCATTCTAGCTTTGTTTATCATGTAACTTTTGCTGTCACCAAGTACACATGTCGCCACATCTGTTTGTTCAAATATGTTTTTATGGATGTTTTTGGGAAAGCATAATCATCAAATAACAAATTGGATATTAGTCTTTAGAGTTTGAAACTAGAAACTAGAGACTTGGCTGATTGAGTGTTGTTACTTTGGAAAGTGTAAATTTACTTTCGAGGAAATCTTATGGCCTGCATGAAAGCATGAACTCAGGAAGTTAGACAGGACATGTAATTTTTTGAGTTCCTTTATGTGATTAACAGAATTCTAGCAATCCTTTAAGTTCTCTATATTACAGGTTGAAGTCAACATTCACCAGTTCTTCAGAGGCTACTTAGAAGGGCGCAGGCATCGAAATGGGTGGCCTCGTATGTTGAAACTAAAGGATTGGCCACCAACAGATTCTTTTGAAAAATGTTTACCTAGGCATGGTTCTGAATTCATGGCTATGCTTCCCTTCAGTGATTATACACATCCTAGATCTGGCCTCTTGAATCTTGCTACAAAGCTTCCCGATGGTGCCTTAAAGCCAGACTTGGGACCTAAAGCCTATATTGCCTATGGATATCCACAAGAACTTGGGAGAGGTGATTCTGTTGCCAAACTGCACTGTGACATTTCTGATGCGGTATGCTTGCATATAAATCCCTGTTCTATTCAGTATATTGCTAGTTAGTTGCTCTTTTGGATTCTTGGGCCATGTTTCTTAATGTTTTGATGGTTGGTTTGTAAGTAAATTATAGTGTGTTTTCTTGCATCTAGTGTTATGGAACATGTACTATATAAAGGATCATATTATCTTCATTGTTCTTCACTAAAGTCATATTGTGGGTCAAAAGAGACAAGCTAAGCACATTAACTAATTCACAAGTGCTTAACCAAAGTTGTTCATTCACATAACAGCTTTTTGTGGCCACATGTTCTTCAATAAGGGTTCTGTATGCAGTTGCATTGGCGCAGTTTCTTTATAGGCTTCTTCAGTTCTGAAAGGCAATTAGGAATAAAACTTGAGTATTGCACTTTGTTGGATCAGAAATTTTCCATGTACTTGTGTAATTACAATACTTTGCTTTCTTAAGTATATAAAGATTCACCAAAATGTAGCAAACTTTGTTTTGTAGACTTAGACATAGGTCACGAGTCACTTGATTTTCTGCTTATTGGGATATGCTTTCAGGAAGTAAAAGTTAAGTTGGTGGATTCGAGCAGACTTTACCAGTTTTATCTGAAAGTCCTCGCTTCTGTTTTCCTAAATCTCTGCTATTCTTCCATATTTTATTGGTGTTAATATCTCCTTATGCCTCAGTTTCCTAACATGCTCTTTTTGTTGTTTTATTTTCTATTTAGTTCTTATGCTGGATTTAGGTTTCAAGGTTTTGTCAATTTAGAGTGTTGGTTGTAATTTTGTTTAAACTCGCTCTGGGTTGCTCTTGGTAATAGGTTGTCAAAACCTATGACAGCATTATTATGTAAAGGGAAAGAAGTTTCTGCCTTGTGTTCATCTTTATTTGCTAGATATCCCTTTTATAGATATTCCAGAAAGGTGTTGTACATGTTCCAATATGATGATTGGATTCAGGTGAACATATTGACACATACAACTGAGGTGAGGACTGCCTCATGGCAAAGCAAAAAAATCAAGAAGTTGAGGAGGGGATCTGAAGTTGAAGATACAAGCAAGTTTTCTGAAGGAATGCATGCAGTGCAGAATGTACTTCAAACAAAATCAACTGACTGGCTTCAGAATGGTGAAACCTTGGAGGATTACAGTTACGGAAGTAGCGCTGACTATGCAAACTCTTGGCCATTGGAACATCAAATGGAGGAAAAAGAAATGGATCAAGAGCATACAAGGAGGTCTTTACCTCAGACCTGGTTCAATCCAGAAAAGGAGGTGTCAGGTAAGTTGCAGTGCGAATTAGAGCATCCCCATGAAGGCATATCCCCCAGTAATGCCGATGTCGAATCGACTAGAATTATGACAGTGGCAAATCAGATGTATGACCTTGATGAGCAAATGGCTGAGGAGTTCAACATGTTGCCTGCAAATGCTAGTTTTAAGGCTTCCTCTTCCTCGGGGTTTCTGGATTTGAGTGACGGTGGAAATGATGACCAAGAAACAGGAAGAACTTGTGACATGGGAGCTAAATGTCTCGACAATACTTTTGACTGTCATCCTCATGCATTCAACTACATTGATGCTGCTCAATTGGATCTGTCCAATTGCTTAAACCCAAATTCAGACATCAACATTGACGGAAGTACCAAAGCTTCTCAGCTGGATACTATTGCTGATGAAATGAGCCTGGATAACAGCATCTCAGCTCAAATGAGAAGAAATCTTGCTATGCTCAAAGATCATCTTCAAAATGGGAAGAGCTCTGAAGAAATTGCACATGGTGCTGCTGTGTGGGACATCTTCCGTCGGCAGGATGTGCCCAAAATAATTGAATACTTGCAAAAGCATCAAAAAGAATTTCGCCATTATAACAATTCTCTTGTGGATTCTGTGAGTACTTGAGCTGCCTATGCTATTGTCATTAAGAAGACCTAACTTGACTTGGCATTTACTTTTGCTTTAGGTAGTACATCCTATCCATGACCAGACTTTTTATTTGGACGAGAAGCACAAAAGAAAACTGAAGGAAGAGTTCGGTAAGATTTATTTCCTTTCTCATGTCTGAACTGATATTACATGCAGCAATTAACACAAATCTTACTGCCTCCCAATTAGATGTTGAACCTTGGACATTTGCACAACATCTTGGTGAGGCCGTGTTCATTCCTGCTGGTTGCCCCCATCAAGTGAGAAATACACAGGTGAAATCTCATAATTACAACTGAAACTGGATCGTAGAATTTTGCTTGCATTTGTATTGTTGCAAATTTTTTGTCTGTGGTCATTGTCTAGCTTCTATTCTTTTGTCCTTTGTGCATATTCTTACTTCAGGATTATTCCACTGTGTTTATAAAACCTTCTGAATATGCTGCTATCCTGTTCTTTGTCAGTCCTGCACAAAAATTGCTGTGGACTTTGTATCCCCCGATAATGTTCAAGAATGCATCCGATTAACGCAGGAATTTCGGTTGCTTCCTCAGTCTCATAGATCTAAGCAAGACATATTGGAGGTACTTGCCCCCAAATTTCTTTCTTCCTGCAACTTTATCACCATGATTCCTATGTTGCAAGATAGTGATAGATTGTTGTTATTCGTTATTAAAAATAGCAATCTGTTATTTCCATATTTGCTGTTCGTTGTTTTCGGGCTGAATCTCTGTTAAAATTAATTTCTCGTGTCATATTGCTACCAGTGATCTCATGCAACCATTACATGCGCTTGATGAGAAAACTATTGCTTAGATATATCAGGAACCATGCCTGCACACTTGCTGATTGGATACCTCCTGAATCTGATATAAGAATGTGAACTTTTTTGTGTAAATATGATTCTGAATAAACCTCCAATTTGGCTGAAGTTCTAGGATGTGCTACTGAAATGAAATGAGAGAAGTCTCTACCTTTCAAGAAGACCGGCTTATAACGGTCATAAACATGTACTATTGTGTTGACTGCTTTTTGCCGTCTTTGCTAATGAATCATTCCATCTAGAAGTTATGCAGAGGACTGAAAGAGCTCACATATTAGTGCTTAAATCACAATGCATTTTCTAATGCTAGATAACTATCTGTGTTTGTGAGGTAAATTTGACAATCCACTGTGCAGCAGAAATTATGTTGGGTTTATTGATAATGATAGGTAAGTCTTTGTCAGTCACTGTGTTGTAATCACCTAACTTCTTGGTCGATATAAGCACTTAATTGTAATCTACTTAGTGGTTATTCATGATAAATGCTCTTTTGAGTTGATTGAGTCTTGATCTATCTACAGGTGAAGAAGTTGGCTGTATATGCTGCAAGTGCTGCCATTGATGAAGCTAGAAATCTGATGTCCAAATTTGAGTGAGACTCCTTATACTTGTTAGCGTATATTTCCTGTTCCCTGGACATCTTAATATTCCACATAACGATATGAAATGACTATCATAAAATGCTTCTCAAAGAACTCAGATTTATTCTATTGAGCAGATTTTTCATCGCACAATTCCTTTATTGACCTTTGTTCTTTTTTTTTTGACAGCGACCTTTGTTCTGTTTTTAGTTTCTCACTCTTCACTTCTTTTTGGCAAACACAGAGAGAGTGGCAACATCAAGCAAGCTGTTGCAGTCGAGAGCTCCAGCTGAAACGTAGAACTATAGAAGAACATTATACTACTTGAGAGCCAACCAATAGGCTGAATTTCTCTCTCGACGTTCTTTGGGTACCCGCTGGGCAGAAGATTCATTCTTGTCCTATGAACACATACGACCCGTTGGGCAGAGGATTCATTCTTGTCCTATGAACACATACGACGGATAGATGGTCCTAAGATTTGGGAATGAGTGCTGCAATTCGAAGTGCAAGATGCACAAATAGATTTTCTGTAGCATTCTTTGTAAAGTGGATTATGTATAATGCAAGTATTAGCTTCTTGTTTTTGACGTGGGAAATTGTTCTTTCCAAGCTCTGGAGAATGTATAATGCAAGTATTAGCTTCTTATTTTTTTTGCTGCATTTGTCTTTGGCACTCGTGGGAAATCGGATCCACTACCAACAACATTATACGACGTCGTCCGCAGAGTGGTGCGTGCTTTATGCCAAAAAATCCAGAATTTCTTTATTTAATTTCCTTTTCTTCAAATTTTTCCTTTTTACGAAACTGTAGGAAACAGATATTTTCTAGAGCGAACT
Source organism: Sesamum angolense (assembly GCA_034509725.1). Classification (NCBI taxonomy): domain Eukaryota; kingdom Viridiplantae; phylum Streptophyta; class Magnoliopsida; order Lamiales; family Pedaliaceae; genus Sesamum; species Sesamum angolense. Next base: position 747,473 of record JACGWL010000016.1, read on the forward strand.
ACAATGGTATGGTCCTCAAATCTGAGAAAGAAAAAAGAAAATAATCTCAATTCGCCCAAATGTGAAATGTCGTTCGCGGAAAACTCTCGTAATATCAACAATTCAATTAATCTCCAGGTAAAATTAAATTGCTCTTCTGCCAGAGTCGTACACGAATTTTCATCCCGAACCCTAAAAATCCAATCTTTAAGGTATCTTGCTTCGATTTTCCACCAATTTAAGTGGCAAAAATTCCCAAATCAAAGAATCTGAGGTGAACCCACATAAGTTCTTCGTCCTTTCTCCAAAGACTCATGTCCCAATTTTCACTCTAGGCCTCAAAAAATCCCTTCTTCACGAAGTTCTTGTCTTGTTCTCCATAATTCGAAGAATCGATCAGAATCCACTTGACCTTTTCGTCCAAACCAATGTTTCAGTTTTCATTCTAAACCTCAAAAAATCCTTTCTTTGTGAGTTCTCTTTTATCTTTTCTTGTTATACCTCAAGATTCTGCCATGGCAGCTGCTTTGAGGTCAAAATCATCAAGGGACACAGCTTCAGTTGCTGTGTCGCAATTTAGATACTTTATTCAGAACCATATGCACGCCGGTCGGGTCAACCATTTCCAGTGGAGCTCTGGATTTGATAATAGTTATCAAAATAATTCGAGTTTCCTCTCAAGCTCCCCATTCAACTTTACCCCATTCAAGCCCCTCTCTCTGCGCGGAGAGTATATAGATAGTGGCAAAAATTACCCCAAATTCTCTAGAAATAAGAGGAAAATTGAGAATTTTAGCTCTCAGGGAGACCCACCAGAGGTGTGGCAGCCACCTGGGGCTGGCGGGGATGGAATTGTGGTGAGGCCGGGGGTTAAGTTTATTCAGGTGACTGATGGCGACGGTTCAAATGCGGGCTCAGGTGGAGGATTTGGACCTGGCCAGAAGGATGGTTGCTGGGGCGGGTCCAATCTCGGTCCAAATTTCCCGACCCCAAAGGAAATATGCAGAGGACTTGACAAGTTTGTGATTGGCCAGGAGAGAGCTAAAAAGGTTTATCTCTCTGGATTTGATGATTGTTTGATTGGGCCTGAGGGATTAAAGCTTTATTTTGATGTTATGCATTGCGTTGGGGTTCATTATTTGTCAATTGAAACTATTGCAGGTGCTCTCTGTGGCTGTTTATAATCATTACAAGAGGATATATAGTGATTCTTCACAAAGGTGCTTACTTGCTGACCTCCATCTTGGCTTGATTTACCGTCATTTTGCAGTTATAGTGTAATAGATTTTAGTAGTGCATCTACCTCAATCCATTACATCTCTCCTTCTCTAGAGACCGTAGCTAATTTTCAGGGTTTTGGATCAGAGAATATTTGCAAATTTTGGCCTATTTGTAGTCACTTTGTTAGCAATTCATTGTTGACATAAGACTCTCTGATGTTATTGCTATACGTGAATGTTAGGCCTGCAGGGAGTACAAATGGTGACAAAACTGAGGGCAAAGAATATGAGAATGTGGAACTTGAGAAAAGTAACATTCTTCTGATGGGGCCGACAGGTTCAGGTAATTTACTGAATGGCCGGTTTCTGTGTTAAGTTTTTTTTGAGATGCGGGGTGCTCAGAGGAGTCATAATCTATGTGCATTTTGTGAAATATGAGAGAACATGCAATAGAACTTTGCTTTTATTAGGAATTGGATTTTGAGGCTTTATTTAGTTTCATAACAATGCTAGGTTGGTGTAGTACTATAACTATGTGAGAATATGGTAGACATGTGAAATCATTTAATTTATGGTCATTACAATTGTCTTATTTATCTGTCCATCTTTAAGATCTAATGTGATTTTCTTGTGAATTTATTATCTTTTGATGAAAATGAACTTTTGTAAGTGTAAGAATAATGAGTTAGCAGCCATCCTTTCTGTATTGATTTTGAGCAAATCTCTTTTCTCCAATTCTACTGTTTCACTGTGTTCTTTTCATCTCATTTTAAGGACAGGGAAGACACTACTCGCCAAAACTTTGGCACGGTTGGTAAATGTTCCCTTTGTAATAGCTGATGCAACTACTCTTACACAGGCAAGTTGTTCTATCTTTCTACGCGATATAGGATGACAGTCCTCTGAAATTCGTTTGCTCTAGTCTGGAAGTTAACTTCCCAGATTGTGGACGATTGTAATGTTTTTTGCCAAGCGGATAATGGTTACTAGTTTCAATTTTGTGAAAACAAGGTTTTCCCATTATAAGTATTGGACTCGGCAAATTGATAATGTCAACAAAGCTTACAAGGTTATTTTACTCAAATTTAATATTTTAGTATATCGTGTCTTTCCTCTGATAAGTATACCTCATTTGCAGGCAGGATATGTTGGAGAAGATGTGGAGTCCATTTTATACAAGCTGCTTACGGTGAGTTCTATAAAGTTCTCTTATTTAGTTGGAATGAGCTGTTGTTCAGACCCTTTTTCAGGATAATTCCTGATATTGTTAAGATCCTTAGGCCACATTTACTTTGAGTGATGTGATTAAAATAGGAAATATTGAATTGTGATTATTATCATGAAAAAATCACATCATATACCAGGCTTGAAGCACTAATCACAAGCTAATAAAAAATGAAGTAAAGGTGGCCTTAATATACAATATAATCTGGGCACTTCTGTGGATGCTGGTCCTGCATCTGGTTTTCCTTATACTTTATCTGTTTCTTAAAGTGACTTCATCCTATTTTGGATTTTATGTTTGTTGCTGTGGGATTTTGCTCTATCTTAAGCATTATTGACTGTGACGTACTATACTGTGTGGGAAACTGAGAACAAAAATGGTGGTCTGTCTCCACAATTTTAGAATTGGTATCTGAATTTACATACGCGTACACAAAGGGATTGTTGAGCTAAAAAGGATCATTTTACAAGGTATGCTTATTTTAAGATAGCCTGCTGGATCATCGTTGATTATCATCAAATCTTTAGGTCATGAAATTAAAAGGTTGATATGCTCTTTGTCTACAAATTTGTTTGGGTTAACGTGTAAATGACAGAATTCAGAAATATGTTAGGAAATTATTCTTTTGATCCTGGAATTGGGAGATTTCTCCGATTTAGCATTGGAATTGTTGGTTAAAATTTACAACTTTTGTGTGCATGAGACTCTTGTACTTTGGATTAGGTGCTAAGATGTTTTGGCAACAATACTTTATCTTTTTGTAGTTTAGTTCATGTTTCCCATTTCGCTTCAGGTTGCAGACTATAATGTGGCAGCTGCTCAGCAAGGCATTATTTATATTGACGAAGTTGACAAGATCACAAAAAAGGTGCCAATTAGAGCTACCAACGATCGACATCAGCTGTGTGGAATTCTTGTATAGCTTTCTAATGCCCCATCTTATTCTTTGTTGAATCTGTAGGCAGAGAGCCTCAACATTAGTAGAGATGTGTCTGGGGAAGGTGTCCAGCAAGCACTACTAAAAATGCTCGAGGGGACTGTAAGTACTCTGTCTTTTTTATGAGATAATGTGCATCTGTCTGTTCTCTTGCTATTACATAAGGAGCTCTGAACAACATGCCTAATTTAAACCTCTATCAAGAATTAAGTGTTGATATTCAGACTATATTTGGTGGTGGATGGATCTGATTGTATCATTTGAAGGTTTGGTTCATCTCTGATTCCACAACTATGATTATCTGAAAGCTGCTCTATGGTCTATGGGCTGAAATCAATCTACAGTTCTTTCCTTGTTGCTTTTAATGCTCTATATACACACGTCATATGTCACACTCTAGCTTCTGATCATTGAATTTTCCGTTCAGGTGGTCAATGTCCCAGAGAAGGGCGCTCGGAAGCATCCTAGAGGTGACAATATCCAGGTAATAACTATTACAGTTACCTAGTAAAGTAAGTGGCCTAGTCTGTTGTTATTTGGTGCTTTATGGAGAGATCAAGATAGGTTCTTCTTTTGAGTATTGCAGTTGACCATACAATTTGTTTGGTAAACATGCATGGGCCTGCTGGTTTAAGTAGATTCATCTCTGTGCAACTGTTTTCTTGGTTCCCAATACACCAGTGCTCAATCAAAACCGTGAACCTAGAAGAGGCACTGATTTTATTATACTACCAAATTGACTTAATTGCTTTTCTGAATTGGTATGGTTTGCTAGAGAGGGGAGCGGATGTTCCCTTATCTGCTGTAGAGTCATAAGAGGATTCCATATATTGTATCCCATTTCCTGGGTATTGCGCTTGAATGCGAAGCATATTTTCGTGGTTCTTTCTTCACTTATTAGACTTGCAATTTTGGGTATTGACAGGAGAATTACTTTGAACGCACTGCATCCTTTTCTTGGCTATTGAGCTCGCCATACAGCACGTTTTATAATTTTTTCATCACCCAGTGTAATTATGACTTCATATTCTATGGTGTTCCACAGATGAATTTTTAAATTCTTGTTTCAAGATTGTTTCAGATATTAAGTTTCACGGCCTGCTTAACGATGCATAACTCTGTGGTTGTTTTCTGAAATGGAAGTCTCATGACAATATAATTCTCTCTCTCTCTACAGATTGACACGAAAGATATTCTCTTTATATGTGGTGGTGCTTTTATCGACTTAGAAAAAACAATCTCAGAGAGGTCATATCACTTTAGCCATTAAAATGCCAATTACAGTTGGTTCCTATCTATTTCTGTAACTCAAATTTTGAGAAATGCATTTCAGACGTCATGATTCTTCTATTGGGTTTGGCGCACCTATACGAGCAAACATGAGAACAGGCGGTGTTACAAGTGCTGCTGTAACATCATCCTTACTGGAAACTGTAAGCTTAATAGCAGCTTATTGTTCTATATTATGCATGTGTGTGGTGGTAGGATGAAATCAGTTTATACTGAACATGGAAAATCCCTGAACATTCTATTTGCGATATGCAATATGCGATGTGTATGACTTATTGGGTTTTGCAGGTTGAAAGTAGCGATCTAATTGCATACGGTCTAATACCTGAGTTCGTCGGCCGATTTCCCGTCCTTGTTAACTTGTCAGCACTTTCCGAGGAGCAGCTCGTTCAGGTGAGAATTTTATTTTCAGAAACCACACATTTCTTTAATTGTCTTGCTTTCACAGAATCAAGTATCTATTTCTTGCTGTCTCCTGCTGCTCTTGAAGAGAGTGGAGATTATGACATCATGAAGTTTTCCACTCGGACCATGAATTTTTCATGCTTATTTGATTGTTGTCTGATTATGACAATAAACTGTCTTGTACCATATTATCTGCACAAGTACTACTGGTTTTAATAGCTACTCAATCTGTATTCCAGGTTCTGACAGAGCCTAAAAATGCATTAGGAAAGCAGTATAAAAAGATGTTCCAAATGAACGGAGTACGTTTACTTTCCCTCTCCCATTAAACTTCCAGTGAACATTGTACAATCCCTGTTGCTACAGAAAGAAGTGAAACGGTAGAGGGTCTTCTTTTGGTTTTCACTATTTAATATATGTTTTCGTTTCATAGGTGAAATTGCATTTCACGGAAGACGCATTGAGATTGATTGCAAAGAAAGCAATAACTAAGAATACGGGAGCTCGTGGTTTGCGGTCCATGTTAGAGAACATTTTGATGGATGCTATGTATGAGGTTTGTCATTCCTCTCTTGTTCTGTTATCGCTCTCATTAATCTTTTCCCTGGATGCTGCAATGAAATATCGATTGTTATATCATGCAGATTCCTGATGTTAGAACGGGAGACGATATAATAGATGCAGTCATAGTAGACAAGGAATCTGTTGGGTCCGAGGGGCGTGGATCTGGGGCTAAAATTCTTTACGGCAAGGGGGCATTAGACCGCTACTTTTCACAACATAAACTGAAAGATCCAGAGGTATGGCCAACGCTGCAAGATTGCAGCATAAGTTTTTCCATTACATGCGTGTATTTTTATGTTAACTTCTTGTTTTTCCCATTACAGACATCTTCAGAAGCGTCTGAAGCGGAAGCTGAGGTAGAACACGAGCTTCCTTCCATCGCCGCGTTGTAAACTTTGATGGTTCCTATATGTACAGCATAATAAGAAAGAACATTATTTAGCAGATTTAGAAAGCTCAACTTGTTACTGATTTGTTGTACCTTTATGCTGTTCCTACTGTAAATGGATTTCGGACATCTGATTGTCTGTGAAGAACCCCCATCCCACAAACAGGGAAGAGTGGTGCGACTTGCATTATATCAATATAGCACTTTAGGACATCATATGCACAATTGCACATCCAATTATACTATATCATCATATGCACGTCCAATGCCTGATAAGACTCGGTTGGATGATAATGATATCGACGCCCTTGTGGCGATATTCTGGCAAATGCAGTCACCCGGACCGGCCATGCTGGGCTGCTGGAAGTCCAACATAGCCGAGCAGTTATACCGATGCCTTCATTTGGAAATTTTAGTTCGCACTAGATCACAAAAATTGAACTAATTATATGATAAATAAATTAGTGTAATATGTTTGTTATATCATTAATGTATAACTTAAAAATATCGATTGCATTATAATTATAATCAGTTCAAATTAATCAAATCTGATCTTAAAAAAAAATAAAGTTGTGCGTTTTTTGGTACATGATTAGGTGCACTTGTGTGTTCAAATTATCAAAGTTTGAGGTGTTATTTTAATCCTTTTGTGGGTGGAATAACATGGGATTACCTTTTAGGTTTGGCCTTTTAGTAAGCGTGTCCGACTCTTGCAAGGCAAGGTGGTTTGGTTAGAATCTTGTTTGCTTACACTTGAATTAATTATGGATAAATATAATAATTAGTCCTCTAAATTCATATTTAAAATCATTTTAGTTCCTCATTTTCATTTATAACGTTAGCATACCTGAACTTTTTAGATTTTGTTTTAAATTACTCTTTATGATCACTTTTCCACGAAAAATTGGTCATAATTGATTTTTTTAAAATTCATGTGTGTTTTTTTCAATAAATTTAAAAAAAAATATTATGTTCTTCCTTATTTTGGACGGAAAAAGAATTACAACTTTCAATCTAAAATGTTGGTTGTTGATTTTTATTTTAAGGGTTGTTCTGTTGGTAGCTAACATCGTACTCAGAGAAAATTAAAGTGAAAAAGAAAAGTAGAAAATGAAAAGATAGCTACTGTCACACATTTTTTGTTCTAATTTTCAATTTTTTGATATTAGTACATGAATTTGTAAGCAATTAGGAAAAGCATGTGGTGTTGGTTGTCAGAAAATTACATGGAAAAGGATGCATTTCCAAACTTTATTTTTAACTTTTATGGTCATTGTCTTTGGTGGTTTGAACACATCATTTGCAGTCACATGAAGCATTTGTGGAATGCAATGTTGTCAATTTGGGCAAGAACAATGCCTATATATATGATTTTTATGGAAAGATTGCTAATTACTTTTGAGTGATTGTAAATCTTACATATTGACAACTGCTGTAAGGCTATGTAAAAACAGAAACCTTCCTTTTAACGAGAAAAGGAAAAAGGATGAGAAACGGAAACCTGTCCGTAGCCGTGGGATTAACTTCGTAACTTCAATTATTTCAAAACCAACGGCGATCCTCGTTTTTCTCTCTCCTCTCATAAACCTGAAAGAGAGAGAAGGACAAGAACCCGCTTTTGATCCGTTTCGGTTCTTTGTGAATCGGTCTCTCGCACTTTCGTCGGCTCTTGTTTTTTTCCAAACTCTTCTCTTTTCTTTCTTCTCTTAACTCTGCCTCTATGGAAAGTAGAAGCTGAAAGTGAGGGGGAAGAAGGATGAGAGAGAGCAGACGATATATGGCAATTTGAACCGAAGAAAGATTGGGATTTTGGAAGTGGGCATCTGACGTTTCTGCAAATGATTAAGTTTCTTGGAGTGGGTTGTTGAGATTTTTGCAAAAGGTTTTCTACCTAAGATTGGAGAGCTGTACAAGTGGGAATTTCACATTTTTCTTGGGGTAAAAAGATTGGATCTTTGGATTCTGTGTCGGAGAAATCGAGATTCTTGGAAGTGGGAATCTTCTTTCCCCCCAAAATGGCAACAATTGAAATGGAAAGTGTGGAGTGTGTTTCTTCATCAGATGGAATTGAAGATGAAGAGATCCAGTCTTCAGTAACTTCACATCCACATAACAGTCATCATTCTCATCCCAATCAGTATTCTTCAAAGCCTATTAATATAATATCCTCTGGACGTGCTCCCACAAGCGTCCATGAGTTGCTGGAGTGCCCTGTTTGCACTAATTCCATGTACCCACCAATCCATCAGGTCTGCTCTTTCTTTATCTCATTTCCTTTAGCTTTTTCAGTGTCTAAGTCTCTTTTACTTTTCTGCTCTACAAATGTTGTGCTGAATGCCTCCGTCTTTTGGTTTGAATTTGATGTCCCTTGTCCTGAAGAGAACTTGAGTGGAGTTGAATGTAGGTTATATTCATCCAATGTAGTTTGAGATAATCTTCCGATGGATAAAAGTATCACTGGACTTCCACCAAAGACATTACTTTGACAGGGTACTAGAATTTCTTGTTAACAGTGGACCCTAATTAGTAAGTAAGCTTGTGTCATTGTTCTTGAATTAGTGTCCTTTACGGAGTAATCGAAAATTTTGAGGTTTTGTGAAAAGACATGTAGAAGGGTGGGATTTGGTTTACACAATTAATCAGAGATAAGAACAGAGGAGATTAAGAATTTTAGTTGCTTAATGGGGTACTTCCGATAGTAATTTGAAGCGAAGGTGAGTTGAAAATCTGCTGTAAGCAATCTTTTTTCATGAAATGGGGCCTCTCAAGAGCTTATGCAGCTAATGACCGAAAGAAGTGCTACAGATTATCATGATCCTAATATTCTAATGAAGAAACTTTTTGTTGTTTATAAATCCCCACCACACAAAATCTGTGCTTGTTGTCCTAGTTTATTTCTATGCCGTTTACCTGGCAAGGAAATTAGAATGTGTCAGATATCTGGCTGGAAGAAGCTAATATTTACTTCTTGTGACTTATGTAAGAGGATAAATCATTCATTTGGCTTTATTCTTTCTGCAGTGTCACAACGGGCATACTCTGTGTTCTACATGCAAAACAAGAGTTCATAATCGATGTCCAACTTGCAGACAGGAGCTTGGGGATATCAGATGCTTAGCACTAGAGAAGGTTGCCGAGTCACTAGAGCTGCCCTGCAAGTACTACTCTTTGGGCTGTCCAGAGATATTTCCATATTACAGCAAGCTTAAACACGAAGCCCTTTGCAATTTCAGACCCTACAATTGTCCATATGCTGGATCGGAGTGTGTGGTGACAGGGGACATTCCTTATCTGGTAACCCACTTGAGAGATGATCACAAGGTGGACATGCACACTGGCTGTACCTTCAATCACCGCTATGTGAAGTCAAATCCTCGTGAAGTAGAAAACGCGACATGGATGTTAACCGTGAGTTCAGATTTCTATTACATGCTCTATAAGAATTCGATGTCTCTTTCTTTGTTTTTCTTTACATCATACTCTGCTGCTGATCCTTGTTTTCCGCTAAAGTTCTTAGTTTGGAAACTTTGAAGTTTCAGTTGAAGTATATAGTATCTAACTACACCTAATTTGTTATATTATCAAATGATAATGGTATATGTATGCAAAAGGTGCAATTTTTTAAGTTCCAAATATTACTGGTGCTCGTTGAGAACTCTCTGTATGGTAAATGGATAAGTAATCTGTTTCTGCTTCTCATTTCATTAGGTATTCCATTGTTTTGGGCAGTACTTCTGCCTTCACTTTGAAGCATTTCAGCTTGGTATGGCCCCTGTTTACATGGCATTCCTTCGTTTTATGGGCGATGAAATTGAAGCACGCAACTATAGTTACAGTTTAGAGGTTGGAGCTAATGGGAGAAAGCTGATATGGGAAGGCACCCCACGAAGCATTAGAGATAGCCACCGCAAGGTCAGGGATAGTCACGATGGTCTCATTATCCAACGAAACATGGCACTTTTCTTCTCTGGAGGTGATAGAAAGGAGCTTAAGCTCAGAGTTACTGGAAGAATTTGGAAGGAACAGCAGAACCCAGATGCTGGGGTGTGCATACCAAATCTTTGTAACTAAGAAAGGCAGTTTCGGAATCAACTTCTTTTTGTTTCTGGGTTTTGTTTCTGCGTGGTTGTCTGTGTCTTTGAGACACTACATAAGCGTGTTTCATATAATCCAAGTGGTTGTCTGTGTCTTTGAGACACTACATAAGCGTGTTTCATATAATCCAAATTCTGCTTGTTAACGTAACAAATGGCTTTTCAATTGCCTTTGGTTGCCGAAGATTAACTATTGCTCACCACTTCTGCTTTACTTTTAGTTTTTCCCGCACTGCAGGGCTACCACCACAACCTTCTTGTTTTCATTCCGATTAAATCTGCATCAATTGCCCAGTGCTAACTATGCTTCTGTTTCTTCTAGCTCAAATTTTGAAAAGAACATTGCTGCTGATGCTAATTAAAGTTGGTAACTTGAAATAGCAAAACTCAGAAAAAATCTTTTTCATGCTAAAACAGGTACATCCAACCACCAAGATTTCCTATTTATTTACTGAAAAATGATTCTTGCATCACAAAATTCATATAAGGAATTTTTTCTTTGTTGTTCCTGTGGACTGAAACCACATCAACAACATTGGAACTAAAGGTACATCAAGTAGCTGCATCATTCTCCATACCATCGCTACATACATTACAAATTCTCTACCTCATCGCAATTTCATAAAATAGCAATTGATTGAGGTGCAAATACTAGTGTTAAGCTCAAAATTTTCAAATGAGAAATAATATTACCCTTCAGTTCAACAATTTGCCCTCAAATATGCCACATCAAGCTGTTCCTTTCTCACTTACACCATTGCCTACACTTTCTGCTGATTCTAGTCCCACATCGTTGTTAGAAGTGATAATACCTGCAGCAGTTTCATCAGCAATTCCTTCTCCAGCCTGCATTTCTGTCTTCTCAGAAAACGAGGTAGTTGCAGCATCCTCAGAGGCTTCAGATGACTTCTCTTCTGCATCATTGTTCTCATTACCCTTGTTGCCGAACAACTTAGAGGGCAATAGAGAGGCAACCGCAGCCCTAGCACTAGCCTTGGCTCTTTCAGCTTCTTCAGCAGCTTTAGCTGCTGCCTCGGCCTTCTCCCGTTCTATGTCTAATTTAAGATTCGTCACCTCATCCTCCCTCCCTTCCTTTCTCAACCCTTCTCTAACAAACTCCTCTACCTCCTCAGAGAAATCATTTGGATCCTCTCTCAACATACCATCAACAATCTTCAGCACTTCATCATGCTTCCCAACCTCAAATAACGCATTCATGATAAACTTGTAGGCATCATCATTCATCCTCAGTTTAGGCACCATCAAGTCAAAGAATGACTTCGCCTCATCAACTTTACCCACTTTAACCAATCCCTCAACCAACCTGTTATAGACCGCCAAGTTCGGCCTCAACTTAGCCTCGACCATAGACCTAAAGTATTGAGCAGCATCATCTGGTCTATTCTCCTTAAAGCAAGTGTCCATCAGGGTAACAAAGGTATACTCATCTGGACTTACCTTCTTATCACCCATCCCCTTGTACAGCTCCTCTGCCTCAGCCAACTTATCATTACTACACAACTGATCAATCAGCACATTATATGATAAAGTATCCGGACTGCACCTTTTCTCTCCCATGCTATTGAAAACCTCAATGGCATCGCTAAATCTCTTCTCTGCACAATACCCATCAACTATGATATTGTAACTCCCCAAGTTCACACTCAATTTTCTTGGAGGATCATGTTCGTCCTTCATCCTCTGAAACAGATTCAGTGCCTCCTCAAACTTGCCATGTTTGCTCAAAGCCTCTAAAATATAATTATATGCAACTGCACTCATCTTAAAAGGCGAGCCCTCACCCAGGGCCCTCTTATAACACTCCATAGCCTCTGTTTCCATTCCTTTCAAAAAATACCCTTTCATCAAATTCCCATAAACCACCCCATCTAAAATCTCCTCTGACTCTATTTTCTGCTTCAACTCCTCGTACAATTCAAAAACCCCTTCTGCATTCGAATTCTTGGCTTGCCCCAACATCAAGTAGGAATAGATTGTAGGATCTGGTTTGAACCCCTTTGTCTCCATTTCATCCTTAATTTCAAGGGCTTTGTCAACTTGCTGATTATCCACAAGCCCTTTAATCAGAATGCGATAAGTGGTGGGTGAGGGATTAAATGGGGCATCATTAATTAGCTGCTTGTATTGCTCTAAGGCCAAATCAGTTTTCCGGCAATCGAGATAAACGGTGAGGAGAAGATTGTGCGTCACGACATTAGCTGCGACGCCGGCTTGGGTGATAAATCTGTGGAGGGAGAGAAGCTCAGAATACTTTAACTGCCGCAACTGAGCAGCCATAACGGAATTGCAAGTGTAAATGGTAGGTCGGCAATTGGAGTAAATGGAGTGACGCGTGAGGAGCGCCGCCTCCTCGAGATCATTTTCGCGGATGAGCTTGAGGATACGGTTATGGAGGTTAAGGCGATTTCCGGAAAGTGCGGAGACGGGCTCTGGCAGCTTGGGGGCATTAGGGTTCTGCGGAGGTGGAGACGGAGAAGGACGAGGTTGCTGCTGTTGTTGATGCCGAAGGGCGGAGAGTGGGGGCTCGATGCGGAGGCGACGTTTGCGCTTGCGTCGTTCAGCAGCGGCTTCTTCTGGGGTAGCGAAGGAGAAGAGGCGGATTGGGAGGAAGGCAGGCGGTGGCGCGTGAAACCGCAAAGGGCGAGGTTTTGTTAGGGTTTTGGTGAGGTGGTTGAACAATGAGAGTTTGGAGAGCGCCATTTGTGTGGGATAGTTTACTGTGTGGTGTGTGTGAAAAGGGTGAGCTTTGGGGTTTAAACTAACATTGATTTTGTAAATGAAATGGGCCCATCCGAGATGGATTTAAGTTCAATCAAACGAACAACAATCTATAAATACGGCCCATTTACATAGGCCTATTTAAAACCATCCCAATAGCATTTTACTTCAAAACAATTTCTAATATTTAAATCAATCTCAGTATTTATTGCATAAGATAAAGAGTATTGGACCTAATAACTGATACCATAGTATTTAGCGAAGATTTCTGGAGCTGTCAGAATTTTTGTGATGTGAAAGTGAGGGGTGAGGACCCATAATTCAGACATGCACTAATTTCTCTACTTTTAACTCCAATTATTACAATTTCTTGAATTTCTGCTCATTTTTTTAGTGTCGGCCAAGCTTGATTTTCTACATTATTGCATTTAGGATAAATGGATATGCACGAGGTTGTTGGGGTTTGTCATAATCACAATGTTTTTTTCCTTAAAAAAAAAAAAAAACTCTCTATTAATAAAATGATAAAAAAAATACTCATGTGATCTTAAAAATATAATAAGCAATTCCTTGTGAATAGCAGTGGAACAGACGTGCTTGATGGGGCAATTATTTATTTTTGCCTTTTAAATGACAAAATTGCCCACATCCTATATGTATATAAGGTCTCAATTATGAAACAATCCTAATTTAAGCAGAAAAAGATCACAGCTGTAGAAATCCTGCAGAACATCAAGGCCAAAAAAGAGGAAAAAGCGGATGAGAGAAGTTGGCATTCATGTTTTGCAGAAGTTGTACGGTTGTGATCTTTCTCTACCTAAATTAGGATTGTTTCATAATTGAGACCTTGTTTTGTAGTCATGGAGAATATGGGCAATTTTGTCATTCAAAAGGCAAAACAAATTCACACACCAAACGGTTTGTCCCACTTTGTCGGCAAGTGGGTTGATTATAAGATCGCAGGCTGATTTTTATCATTTTGTTTAACATAAAGGGGTTTTAAAAATATTTTACCTATTACAGAAGATAAATTGCTTTAAAACCTGATGTGTTTGTTATTGGCTTACGTCCATGTTCTTGAAAATTTCAGAGTAATAATAGAAAAAATGGTTCAACAATTTTTTGACAACAAACATGACATTTCTCTTGATAAATTTATTCATAGAATTTAAATAAATCTATTCTAAATAAAGACTATATTACTAAGAAATATCATATCAATCATAAACAAACATTAACAACTATGTCTTGATAATGATCGAAAACGTGAATTATTTTAAAGGAATAAATACACTCTCCTCCCCTAAAGTTTGGTGTAATTACACGTAAACCCTCTATGATTTGAAAAATTACATCTAGCTCCCTTAAAGATTGCTTCCTCTAACAAATAAGTTCTCAATTAGTCAAAATTCACCAAATTTACTTATACTAACAAAATAATAATAATAATAATAATAATCTATATTTACTCCAAATTGACTTATTATTAATTTATTGCAGGTTAAATAAATATTTTTATAATTAAATTATCCTCATATACCTTCACACGTCAATGCATGTGAGGAGGTCAATCTTCACCATTATAAAGTAGTTTAGTTCGAAAAAGTTTGTTTGACCTGCTATAAGTCGGTCAGTAATAAATCCATTGAGAGGAAATATTGATTTTTATTAAGGTTTTTTTTATTAATATCAACAAATTCAATAAATTTTGACTAACTGTGGAACTTATTTATTAGACAAAATGTAATTTTCTAAATCATTGAAAATTTACATGTATTTACATCAAACTTTAGAGAATGGGAGCGTAATTATCCTTATTTGAAATGTTATGAAAAAAAGCTAATGACCAAAACTCGAGTTTTCGTGTTTGTACATGGAGTAACGAGTACTATTACGACTCTTTGTTCAAATCAAATAACATGAAAAGCAGCATTATGTCTTAGGAAAAGCTAAAAAGGAAAAGAAAAAAGGTATTATTGGCTTTTGCCTTTTGATTTCCAAAAAGGTCTCAACTTTTCTTTTTCTTTTTCTTTTGTAATGAAAAAAGGTTTCAAACTGCAATTTTTTCCACATTTTATTTTCTACTTCAGCTTATATTTATTTCGCTGTCATTGGAATCAATGACGTAGCTATCAATATCAATTAATATAATATTATTTCTTTTTTTTATTTGGGGGGTCGTTGAATATATATTAGTCAAATTATGACATCAACCTAGTTGATCATGTCAATAATTCAAAATTTTAGACAAAATTATTGAAACTAGAGACTAAAGAACATGTAATATGTGAAAAGAATCAACGGTATACTGTAAATATTTATTTTTTCAACTGCATATTAATTACGTAACAACCATATTTACTTTGGCTAGTCGAACTAATCCCTTGCCTAATCCGGCACAATCAGCCATTTATTTATCTTTTTTTTTTTTTGTAGGCTTGTGATGATCAATTAAGAATCGATCTTCGATTGAATTAAAACGTGCTTGTGATTCTACTCAAGGAGGTGGAGTTAATAATCACGAGCTATTGTCAATCCTATAATTTGAGGGTGTTTGGCTAAATTTATTAATCTAAAACAACTTATAAGTTCATACATCTTATAATATGTTTTCAAATTTATATAATATTAAATTTTATTTTAAAATATTTTCTAAAATATCTTATAAGATTTCAAATATCTCATAAAATATTTTGAAAAAACTTATAGTTAAACCGACTCAAACATCCTCTTATTGGAATGTGACCGAACTCAATTCAAATTAAAAGTATGGGACCATTATACTTACTACCCTGATTTATGATTTATTTATATAAATCATCCCTATTTTTGCATAATTACAGAAAATATCCTTGGTAGCAAAAATAAAAAAAAATTAGTAGTTTGTGTAATAATATTGACGTTTTTAGAAAATGTATGTATATATTTTTTTTTAAAATAAGAATAATTTATGAAAATGATGTCGATATTTTTGTGTGACGTACGTATATTTAATTTATTAAAAGTTAAAAATTATTTGTATAAATAAATGGTAGATGACAGGATGCAGATGTATTATCCATAATAATAATAATTATTATAATATAATGTAAACAAGCAGCCAGACAGCCATCAACGACAGCAGCCTCGGCGACTTAAATCCACGTCTCAGGCCAGCTTGCTACACTGAGGAAAGGAGCCATAATTGACTTTACTACTTTAGTCGTGTTTTCGAGTTTCACGACTTCAATTATTTATTCAAAACTCAGATCAAACGTCTACCAACATATGAGCAAGAGCAACGCGTGCGGCTACTTCCTATTAAATATAAAACATTTTATTTATTTATTTATTTTTGTTTATGTAAATATTATATATTAGTTTTATAGTTCATAAATATCTATAAAATGGTATACGTATATGTACGTATAAATGGTTCTTGAAACTTATTTTAAGTGGTCGTCGAAAATAAAATTATCCCAATTTGAACTTTTATGTATATCTCTTATTTAAACAATATTATTTCTCATGTTATGATATAATATTTTCATTTATATATGTAGATGTCAATAAATAGTAATAATGAGAGCAATTAAATAGAAAATAATAAATAGTTCTTTATTTTGAAAATTGAAATATATTTATTTTTTAATAATTGTTATAACATTAATTTAAAAATAATAATACTTACTCGACCCTCTTAAATTTCATTTCTGATAACACAGGGGGGTAAATTGTTGTTTTATTTTTTATAAGGGGGTAAATTGCTCATTTTTATTAACACATGGGGTAAATTGGATTTAACCCCTTAAATTTCATTTATGTCTATGGTTTTTTTTTTTTTTTTCTTTCTTCCTTTTTTAGCTTTATTTGTTTGCTGTTGAAATTTTCTCCACATGCTAAAATATGCTAATGAACTATTATCAAAATGGGAGACAAAAGAAAAAGAAAAATGAATGGAGAAGAAGAAGAGATGTGACTATTCATTTTTTTATTTTTTTTAATTATTATTATTTTATTTTCTTATTTTTTTTTAAAGGAGTGGTGTTGGTGATCTTTGTTGTCAATTTTGCTGTTGTTTGTGCCAACATATCTCTGGTCCCTTTCTGGATTTGATGGCTCATCTACTTACATATGTATGACTTTTTTTTGTTTATTTAATTATTACCATATTTTACTTGAATGAAATGAGATTAATATTTAGATTTTTATGGGATTTGAATTGAAGACGTCAGTTATTATATTTTATTTTTCAAATTTGAGTTAGATCGTATTATATGTTTTACGTTTATTCGTCTTGTCGACCACATTTATTTAAGAGTTTTTCTAAAAAAATTTATAAAAAAGTTGAAATTTGAGAAATAAGTAAAATAACGAGCGTGTAAAAAGGTGAAAAAGTAAAATAATATTTAAAATAAAATTAAAATTATTTATAAAAAAATATCAGAACCTGTAGTTTGGAACAGTTGTCGTCTATCTACTTATAAATACTCTTAAAAGAAATAAAAAAGTGAATTAAAACGGGCTCTCTAAAAATTTGTCATAATTATAAATATTCCATCGTTATTTGAAAAATTAATAATAATCATCTTAAATTACAAATACCTCCCTATGGGCTATCCCATAGGGAGGTATTTGTAATTTTAGATGGTATTTATAATTTTTCAAATAATAAAGAGATATTTTTAATTATGATAAATTTTAGGGCAGCCCATATCGTTCCGTTAGTCGATAATCTTCCAGTAACCTCTCCTAATTGAATTTCAAGAATTAATTAATGTGGATATGATCATAGTGTTGTTTTTATGCAAAAATGAAATTTTTATTTGAATAGTCAATTAGATAGCATACCAAATTGACAATGAATGGTGATAAGCAATTTAAAGTTTATTTTTGAGGAGACATTAATTAATTGAAAATATATTATAATTAACAAGGACAACTAATAAACTCATTAAATTCTTAATTATTTTAGTAAGTCTGAGAAAATGACAAATACTGAATTACATGCACAAGTGGAATACAGTCATTTATAGGGATACGAAAGGTGAATATGGAAGTATTTGGAGAGATGTAGGCAGCTGTTGCTTTCTTGTTCATATATATATGCTATTTATTTATTATGTGTAGATAGATAAGTTTGAGGACTTATATAGGAAAAAAATTATTCGAATTTATTTCGATTGAATCAATCACATGACAAATGTATTACACTTTCTATGTGATTGGTTTAGGTTCGATCAAGCTAAATCCGAGTAAGAATTTCCTGACTTATATATTTATAAATTAATGTTCGCGTATAAATATATTTTTGTTAATATTAATTGAATTAGTATCATCTTTTGTTTGAGTTCTAAGGATGAAAACTTAAAATCAAGGGGTCGTTCGAGTTTTACGATTTTTTATTTGTTTTGAATTTGTTGGTTGATTTTAAAATATTTATGTATTGCATACTAAATGTTGTGGTAGTATGTTGATCGATTTAATAATATCGATAATTTTTTTTTTCAAATATCAATCAAATTAAGTGAGTGACTGGCCAATTATTGTGGGTATTTTTTGATTTGAAATTATTGATTTATTTAATTAATTTTAAAATTTAAATATATTGAATAATGTAATAAATTATATTATTTATTTATTTGTAGATAATTAATGCTGACATGGGTTTTTGTGTTGACGTGGCATTATATTTTTTAATATTTTTACACTTGATCTTTATTAAAAAAAAAAAAAGTGTATGATAATTATTGTAAGATGATGGTTTTCCTTATTTCTTTTTTCAAGATTTTTTGTGAAGTTTTGTCGTTAAGAATTAAACCATGTAACGGGTGTTTGTAATAGTTTAATTTAAGTGTTTAACAGCTTTATTTTTTTTATATAATTATGTTTTTGAACCCCTTAAATTTAAGTTTATTTAAATCGAATAATATAAACTTCTACATGTCAACTGTTGCAGCTTATTCATAAAATTATACGTATAAATAGGCTTATTCTCTAATTATTAATATATATATATATATATTATATATTATATATTAAATATTCTCAATTTCACTGCAACTTAACTTACAAAATTCTGTATAATAAATTTCCACTAAAAAAATATAAAATTACTGCAAATACGCCTTAAAATAATTGGGAAGGGAATAAATATATCACCTTTTATTTTTATGTATTAGAAATATCAATAAATGTTGCTTTTAAAAAAAAAAAGGGTAGATAATTTTAAATTAACCAACATACTATGATAAATTCAATACCTCAATATATTAATAATTTTAATTCAATTAATAATTATAATAAATAAAAATATTTATATACCACCATTAAAACTTAAAAATGAATTAAATACCCATATTTATAGAAGTGGACAAACTCTTATTATTCTGATAAGTAGAGTAGTCTATCCCCGTAGATAACAGATTTCATAGGAAACACGAAACTAAAATCTACATAGGAATATCCGAGATCACTAATCGTTCAAGATCTTCGACACTTTTAAATTGTGATTGGTTACACTTGCGAGATTTTCTGTAAAAAAAAAAAAAAGACAAGGATGTTAGAAAGACACGTTTATAAATTTATTTAGAAATGTATTTTAATCAAGTGATTGACATAATCATAGATCAGTTTAATCCTTGAAAGCCTATCAAATCTCTTTTAATAAATATAGCGCGATTACGTGCTTAATAATCAACTCGAGGGCCGAAAATATTTTATTTGAATCAGATTCGAGTAAGAAATTTTCCCCAAGATCTTATCAAATCTTTGTATTTATCACCTTGTTATCTTTTAGTATACTGGTAAACAGATGAGATGGGGTTGGAGTAGTCTTGTTCTTGTTCTTGAGTCCTGAGAAGAATACATAATGAATTATCAAGTGAGTGTACATGGATCATATGTAAATTATTACATGTTTACGTATGTCCTGTTTGGTTGCAATGAAATTGTAAATGAGGGAGCAGAAAGCGAAATCTTTAACTCCGGCTGAATACGACGGACCCCAAAGTAAACGCCGCCTGAACTCAAGAACCCCAATTCCATTTTCGACTTATATTATATAAAAAGAAATGGAAAAAGACTAAATACAGGTTGTATTTTTACTTTTTCCTTTTTCATTAAGATCCACACAAACGCGCGCGCACACACATACACACACACACACACACACACACACATATATATATATACATATAGAGAGAGAGGGAGGGGAGGGGGGGGGGGGGGGGGGGGAACACACACATAATATAAGCAGGAAACATGCAAGCATAGACATAAAATTAGGTGTCACAAAGAGCAAACACTTACACAAGCAGCAGCCTCCCCAAGATCCCGCGCCTCACGGGTTAGTTCTTATCTTCCTCTTCAGCTCTTTTCTGCTTTCTTTGGGTTTTCTTCTTCTTCTTCTTCTTCTTTTTGATTGGTAATATATTTTGTTTTTGTTTTCTCTTGAGTTGTTGTCTGATTTGTGTTGTGCATTATGGGTTTGAATTTTGTTTCTGGTTTTTCTTGCGTTAATGTCTGCTTTTCTGGTTGGCATTAATTGAGTTCATTGAGAAGGGTTCTGGGCTTTTATGTTTTTCCTGTCAAATTTTGTCTTCTTTTTTCTAATGGGTTCGGAATCAAGATTCGTTCTTTTTCACCTTAATTTCCTACAAAAAGATCCTATGTGACTTCTGGTCATCATTATTAATCTAACATGTTTTTTGGGCTGTTGAGGATTTTGTAATATTGGGCATTGATTCTTTTGCTTAATTATATTCTTGGATAGGGAAAAAGAACAAGAAAACTCCTTGGTTTTGGATTTTGCTTAAAAGATTGAATTTTGGTGAGTAACATCAGTTAACATGGACTTCTGGTCCGCTGACTCCGCTCCTTAAAAAGGGTTTTATCTGTATATATTCACAGTGTTCTTGGCTTTGACATTTATTGGAATTTCACATTTTTTTCTTGGATATTCCTTCTTATTGATAAGGCAAATGAGGAAAGGGTTAGATTTGCTTATGACATACTGATTTTGTTTGAATTATATATGATATTTGGCTTTTTGGCTGATAGTAAAAAGTCCAATGATAATCTGTAATTTCCCTTATAAAATGGGATGAATATGACTTGGTAAGAGGTGGTCCCATGAGTATGTATGGCTCCATACTGGGAATTTATCCCCACATTTGTTGCCTTAAAATTATAAAAATCAGATATCATCTGGTATCTTGTTTGTGTTTCCTGTTCTCCGTATCTCTGCATTTTAATCACAATTAATTATTTTAAGGATATACTCTTAGATTGTGTATGGATTGATGGATTTGGGAATCAGAATTCTAAGTTCATTTACAAATATATTGAGCATGTTTGGATATTTCATGCTACAGTGAATTTCAAGTATTAAACTCCGAATTTGGTGGCCTTAGTATCTCAAATTCTAGGATGGTTATTCATTTCCTCTTTTAAAATCCCAGTTTGAGCTATTTCTTGAGGGATTTTATGATTTGTTTGGATGGCCAGCCATTGAAGTTATCTTCTCGTCATGATCTTGCACTTCGTCATATTTGCAATAGTGATATGAATCTCCGAAGGTGATGTGACAAACTCTTGAACAACCATTTTACGACGAACTAAGTTATCGTGATCCATTTCGACAGGTGAGGGTTATCACAAGTAGTTCCTCTAGCATGAGTGTATGTGATTGTGGACAAACCTATTGCCTTTCCTATTCCGATGGGCTGCTTTCACTCTAAATCCCGAAGTTACGTCCCTGGTTACGAGGAGCCGACTGTTCTTGCTGCGGAGACACCTTGTGAGTATGCACCATATCACACTCATCTTACACTAATCTTTTGCTTTGAAGGGCTTCATTGGATCTTTACTTGACAATTATTCAAATGTAGATTATCGTTAGTGGTTGTTTAAAGCATCAGAGTATGATTTATTTAGTGAAACATAAAGAATCCGTTTGATGCTGGTTGATGTCTCCGATCATAGTCAAATTCCATTTACTTTTGAACACATCAAATGTTGTGCTGCTTGGCTAAGGCTAGATATATGCCATAAGTGATAAGTCTCAGTCTACTGCTTGAACTCGAATTTGCTCTATGCTTCCTCAGATTTTATCTTTGTGGTTAATGGATTTTATTATCTTGCAGTCACAGTGAGCGAAGTAGAAGCTTTATATGAACTGTTTAAGAAAATAAGCAGCTCCATAATCGACGACGGGCTCATTCACAAGGTATCATCATCAGTTCACTTATGACTTGAGTACAACTCTTTTTTTTTTTTTCTTCATTCAAAAGTAACTATATTCATTTATATATGATTTAGTGATCCGTCGCTTACAAACTAGAAAAAAGTTTCATACTATAATGAATTAACTTTTGTTCAAACTCATCAGGAAGAATTCCAGCTGGCACTTTTCAGAAACAAAAACAAGAGAAATCTATTTGCTGACAGGTGGGTACTGCTTCATTTTTGTGTGATTTACTTATGTATCTTATCTCTATGCTATCCTTAACTGAATCTGCATTGTGAAAATTGCTCGTGTAGATATTTGACTTGTTCGACTACAAACGCAATGGAGTGATTGAATTCGGAGAATTTGTCCGGTCATTAGGCATATTTCACCCTGTTGCACCAGTCGAAGAGAAAGTTGCATGTAAGGATACGATTCAATTTGCACGGCATGCCTAATGATCCGTATAGGTGGCTTTCGTTTTTGTTTTTTTTCCTAATTGCACATTTTTCTGCAGTTGCATTCAGATTATACGATCTGAGGCACACAGGTTACATTGAGAGGGAAGAGGCAAGCTCTCAACTGTTCAACCGAGTAGAACGCAGGTTTTTTCTCTCTGAGTTTAGTTTCTGAAGTAGCTTTTCGTGTAATTTGGCAGTTGAAAGAGATGGTATTGGCACTATTACATGAATCAGATCTTGTACTCTCGGATGATGTTGTTGGAACGATTGTAGACAAGGTCAAGATAGATCCAATTTGGCTTCTGAATTTCCAATACCCATCTCTTTAGATTCAAAATTCACTTTCTCTCATGTGGTTTTATCTTATGCCACAGACGTTTAGTGAGGCAGACGCGAAAGGGGATGGAAAAATCGACCTAGACGAGTGGAAGGAATTCGTATCCAAACATCCTTCTCTTATCAAGAACATGACCCTTCCATATCTGAAGTAAGTTTGATGCATCAGTTCAAACCATATTATTCGAAAAAATGCACCTCACCAACCCTGTTTTTCTTTATAGCAGTCGAAAATTGTTCCTAAGACTAACCAGAAGTTCAGAATTTTACGTTACATTTGTTAGAGTACTATGTGAGGATCGTCTGAGATATCGTAACTGGGCTTTTCAGGGATATAACACTAGCATTTCCTAGCTTTGTGGTGCGCTCAGAAGTCGAAGACATGGAAGTGTGAACGTACAGTTTGGCATTAGAATCTCCCCTCGTTTCTCGCCTGGGGGCGATCAACTTTAAAAGGAAACATAGTTTCCTAAAATTTGAGTCGATGTTTGAAGAAGATAGTACAAGCACGGACGGAAGAGATCTCGGTTCGTTTCGACACGTCGGAAGAAGCCTCTATGAGTTGATTTGCAGAAAGTCTAAGCTTTGCAAGTTCTGGTATTACAGGTGAAGTGTAAAGGATGAAGATTAACATGTTTTGTGTTGGATAATTTTAGGGTTTATTCATGTAGGCATGATTTTCTTGTAGTGGTAATAGGTTTTTGAGCTATGGGGGAAGTCTTTTGTGTAGAGAAAATCCATTGTCCAACATGTGTAGGGACTAGCATATAATAATTGGACATGGATTAGTCTGTAAAATTATAATCTTACCTTTGATTTATTATTCTTATTATTATTATTTTTATGAAGTCGCAAATATAAAATTGAAGTAGACTCCAAAGTTCAATATATAAATAACACCATTATACTAATAATTTCATTCAACAAACATGATTGATCGTTGCATTGCATTAAAACATAAGAGCAATTGAACTTGAATTTATCAATCTATTGCTTAAAATAATTTTATATATAATATTTTTGCTTTGCATACTCCATTTTGGAACTATTTAAATTAAGTTGATTTAATTTAAAATCATAAGTAGTTATGTATTGGTAAAATTATAAATATTAAATTATTTTTTCAAATAGATCGGCCTGAACTTCTTCTTCTTCTTTTTTTTTTTTAAATTTAAAGTTAAAACTATATTGTACTTTTGATAAGGGATAGTTATATTTCTTTTTTCTGAAATTTGATGTAATTATATATAAATTTTATAATTTAAAAAAAATATATCTTATACTCGTAAATATTTATTTTTGTTTAATAAATAAATTATTTCATTAGTTAAAATTTATCAAATTTGTTGATATTGACAAAAAATAATAAAAGTACATTTTTATCTATTATTAACTTATTGCATATCAAATAAAATTTATTATGAACGAATCAAACTATCCCGTGGTTTAAGCGTAATTATGATAAACATTAATCACACTTGAGTTGATTTCTTGTCCAATAATAATCACTTAATCCTAAACACTCAACCGTAATTACCTATGCCACAACAAAACTCCAGCCTCACGCCACGCGCACGCTTTGACCCAGAGAGCGAAGACTTGCCGGCTACCCACTGCTTATCCATTTGCATGAAATCATTTTTTCGCTTGTGATTTCTCAGTTTCCTCGGAAATTGTGAATGTGTTTTTGAGGTAAATCTGTGTTGGTCTCGATTATCTGTTGAAAATTGATCGCTTGGTAATTTAAGGAATCTGAATCCGAATCTGGAATCCCTCGTGGATCTTCTTCATTGGTCGATCACCAGAGACAGGTCAGATAGAATATTCTGCTTTGTTGTTATATTTAATACTTCAATGATTACGAGTTACTGATGATGATTAATCAGCAGTTGATTATGCGGCATCGCGCTACTGCTTGATGATTTTTCTGCTGCTGCTGCGTCTTCTTCTTCTTCTTCTTCTTTTTTTCCTTAGGTAGCAATGCACACAGATTTGATTTTCACGATTTCTATATCACTTTGAGGTGAAGATGAAGTTTGAATGAGAGAAATAAAAAAGTGGAACTTTGTTGTTCCCCTTTCTGCTGGAAAAGTAGGGGAGAGGGAAAAGAGGAAAAAACATTTAGTCGAAATTCTTATTCAAGCTAAATTAAGCTGAAACAAGTCAATTTAGATGTAAATTTGCTTTAGCTACCACAGTTCTCCAGCTGTTAATGCAGTGTGGTTTTTCTTACTATGTTTATGTTTTTCTTGTTTTGTGCTGTGAACATCTGTTTTGTTTGCTATATTAACCTCTACTTTCATTAACTTCTTTATCCCTTCTTTTGGCAGGTTATTCGGTATGCATGCCCTGATTACAAATTACTCAGTCTTGGATGGTTTATTTTGTAACGCAATCACCAAATAAGAGGAGGAAGAAGAAGAATTTGAAGCATTCAAGATTGTTTCTTCATAAAATGCCTGTAACTGATACAACTGCTGCCAATGGTCTGGATAATTGCACTGTATTTCCTGTGGAAGAGATAGTGCAGTACCCTTTACCAGGTTATGGAACGCCGACTGCAATTAGTTTCAGCCCTGATGATAGTTTGATAGCATATTTGTTTAGTCCTGATCTAACTTTGAATAGAAAATTGTTTGTACTTGATCCCAAGAGTGGAAAGCATGACCTGTTTTTCAGCCCACCAGATGGTGGGCTTGACGAGAATAATTTATCTGCTGATGAGAAGTTGAGAAGGGAGAGGTTAAGGGAGCGTGGCTTAGGCATGACGCACTACGAGCCCAACGAGAAAAAGAGTAATGGTCCCTCTACCAGCTGGGGTGTGTTCCCTAACATCTTACTTTGTTACTGGTTTAAGAGTTACATCATAATGGAAAATGGAGGTTCTGATTAGGTGAAAATGAACCCTTGTAGTTTGATCATCTTTTCTTCCTTTTGGTAGTTCACATGCTTTTGTCAAAATTGTTCTGTTTGCCGTAACCTAGTAAACTAGACCTAGAAGCATTAACTCATTTGTTTGCAATTTGTCAATGTAAGTTTATTTGTATACATGGTATTCACTCAGCTACTTTGTTTAACTAATACAAGGCCTGAATGATTTTCTTATTATTCATATTTGTCCCATTGTCTAACCCACAGTTGCTATACGTGGGCAGATTTATCTTCAGGACGCTGCTGTTAAACCGGAACTTAAGATTCCAAGTGTCTCTAGCTCTCCAATTATAGACCCACATATCTCCCCAGATGGCACCAATCTTGCTTATGTGAGGAATAATGAGCTTCACGTGCTAAACCTTCTGTACAACATGTCGAAGCAGTTGACCGTGGGGGCAAACAAGAATACTATAGTAAGCATTAGGTCCATTTTTTTGTTTGATTTAGTTTCTGTCTTCCAGCATTCATAATTTGTTTCCCTATACAGCGTATATTGCATTGTGCATGTGGGTTACCTAAGTTGGTCTTCAACCTTGCCATAGGTCTTTCCCTGTTATGTTTTTCCGATTTTCAAGTAGCTTTGTAGCAAATGAACCTGAAGGGTGTTTAACTCTTCGCAACTTTCTCTTTCTAATTAGGACATGAATATGTTAACCTTTTTTCTCTAATCAAACAAGAATGGCTAGAAAAAGGGTGTGCAGATTGGGGAAGAAAAGAGTAAAGAAAGTAGCCAAGCTTGAGAAGGAAGCATATGCTAACAAAACAGAGCTTTTCTTGAGAAGGAAACACGTGCTAACAAAACAGAGCTTTTGTAGGAAAGCATACTTTCTCCCTAATCCTCATAAAAATCTATATATATTAGTAGTTGTTTTCTTTAATTATAGTGTTTATATGATGTTAATTACCTTCCTCCATTTTCCACAAGAAAGTATTTGACCTATTCTTCCAGATTTATCGTGATGGTCTTAGATGAATGTAAATACAGTGATGCCTATCTTGTATCTCATTTTTCTAATTATAATGTTGTAAGTACATGAGAATCATTCAGTTCTTTAGTGCATAAAAGTGACTATGTTTCTTTTTCAGACCCACGGTCTTGCAGAGTTCATAGCACAGGTTGGTTATTGCTGCATTCTGCTTCTTATTCTGATATACGTTCAACAATTTGACCCTGTCTCTGAAGAAATACTTCCTGTTCCCAATGTAATAAGAAAAAACATAATGCGTGTTTGATAACGGAAAAATACTTGTGCTTTTTTCTGATGTAGGAGGAAATGGATCAGAAGAATGGCTTCTGGTGGTCCCCAGACAGCAATCTTATTGCATTCACTGAGGTTGATTCATCTGAGATACCTCTATTTAGGATCATGCACCAAGACAAAAATTCAGTGGGTTCAGATGTGCAGGAAGATCATGCTTACCCTTTTGCTGGCGGTTCAAATGTAAAAGTGCGCTTGGGGGTTATTTCTGCCAATGGTGGACCAGTTAGTTGGATGGATCTTGTATGCGGCAGGGGAGGGCAGGAAAATGATGAGGAATATTTGGCGAGAGTCAATTGGATGCATGGAGATGTTCTTACTGCTCAGGTTTTGAATAGGACACATACTAAACTGAAGCTCCTCAAGTTTGATATTAAAACGGGTCAGAGACAGGTCATCTTGCAAGAAGAAAATGAAACATGGATCAATTTACATGATTTCTTCACCCATATAGACAGAATACCTAACAAATCATTTGGAGGATTTATTTGGGCCAGTGAAAAAACAGGATTTAGACATTTATATTTGCATGACTCGGAGTGTGCTTAGGACCTATTACTGAGGGTGATTGGATGGTTGAGCAAGTTGCTGGTGTAAATGAGGCTTCTGGCCTTGTTTATTTTACTGGAACTTTAGATGGTCCTCTGGAATCTCATCTTTATTGTACCAATTTATTCCCAGACGCAAGCCACTCCTTACAGGCTCCCTTGAAATTAACCCATGGAAAGGGAAAACATCTGGTTGTGATTGATCATCAATTGCAGAGCTTTGTTGATATCCATGATTCCTTGGATTCACCTCCCAAAATTACAGTCGCTCTTTGCTTGATGGAAGCTTGATCACGTCTCTTTATGAGCAGCCAGTCAACGTCCCCAGATTTAAGGAACTCTGACTTGAACCTCCAGAGGTAATTCAGGTAGAGGCAAAGGATGGAACTGCTTTGTATGGGGCACTATATAAACCAGATGCAGCAAAATTTGGACCGCCACCTTACAAAACTATGATTCACGTATATGGTGGTCCCAGTATACAACTAGTTCGTGATTCGTGGATAAACACTGTTGACATGAGAGCCCAATATCTGCGAAGTAAAGGTGTTTTAGTTTGGAAGGTTAGATGAGTTGTTTCCCTCTGAAACTGCATGATTGGGGTGTTTTGCTTGAATTCCTGTCATGTGTTTTTGTGAAGTACGTATCTTTGCCAATTTTTATCTACCTTCAAGTATATGAACCTTTTCGCAGACATTTTCGTATGCTTTGGAAATTTGAGAATCTTTTGGTTTTCCACTATCTCCTCTTTTTTCCAACTTATGAGAAAGGAAAAGAGTGAAATAATTTCTTATCTTGGCTGCTTTTGCCTCTCATAGATGGATAACAGAGGAACTGCTCGACGCGGACTCAAGTTTGCAGGTGCACTCAAGTACAACTGCAGCCAGATTGATGCTGAGGATCAACTAACTGGAGCCGAATGGCTCATTAAGCAGGGTTGGGCTAAGCTCGGTCGCATTGGATTGTATGGATGGAGTTATGGTGGATATGTGTCGGCAATGGCGTTAGCAAGGTTTCCTGAAGTTTTCAAATGTGCCGTTTCTGGTGCGCCCGTCACATCATGGGATGGATATGACACTTTTTATACGGAAAAATACATGGGTCTACCTTCTGAAAACCAATCAGGCTATTTGCAGAGTTCCGTGATGCACCATATCGACAACATGAAAGGGAAGCTCCTGCTCGTGCATGGCATGATTGACGAGAACGTGTATTTCAGGCACACAGCAAGGCTTGTGAATGCACTTGTGGCCGCTAGAACGCCCTGCGAATTGTTGATTTTCCCAGACGAACGTCACATGCCCCGCCGACTTAGGAACCGTATACACATGGACGAGAGGATATGGGAATTTACCGAGCGGAGTTTGTAGATAACTTATACGTTTGCCTATCGAATCATCTTGAGATGAAGCTGCTGATTGGTGTTCAGGAAGATGCAAATTTTGGTGCTTACCCTTAATTTTATAACCTAGGATTGAGTTGCTTCTACTCATCTGTTTCTTTCCTTTTTCCTGTTATAAACTGTGTCTGGTGTAAATAGTCGAAGATAAATAATTTCATTTATACCTTTGGTTTTCTCATTCAACTAGTAGTATTGGTTATAGGGATGCATGCACAGACCAAAGGTACAACCCTAAAACCCTCTACTTAACATTTCCAGCTAAAATCTTTTGTCCCAATTCAAGGAACATGCATGCTTGAGATGTGTAAATTTATGCACTAATTTAACAATAAAAGTGATAGGTATATGGTCCCCCAAACAATCCTATGGAAATTGTAAAAAGCTTGTGATATGGAGTGCATGATCCAAGAGATAGACTTTGAACTTGATGTAATTCAACATTGCAACAACCATATTTGCACAAACAAAGGGTTGATATTTGTGTCTTCTTACTTTCACCTTTTTTCTGTAGTCTTGATACTTGTCATCTAAAATGTGATTTGTTCTTAAAAACTAATGTATGATGATTTTGATGTTTGAAACTTTTATGAAATCAAAATCATTATTGTGTTTGGATTTGAAAATTATGTTTATTGTCTAATTCATTTACGAATGCTCCAAAAGTGGTTAGGTAAGTAGGAGATCCAATTGTGTATCTTGCAAGAAAGGAACACGTCAGAACAATTGGAAATACCTCAGTTATATCCACTTGATTCATAAGTTAACAAGATTGTAGATAAGAAAATATGAAGTTCCTAAGAATACTTAAAGTAGTCAAAATTGTACTTGGAGTATAAAGGACTGATATTTATAAATATTTTTAACTCGTATAATTTTATGTGAATCATTAATCTAAAAATGATCGTACAATCCTCCTGAGGCCATATATACTCGGGTCAGCATAATTCAGTTGAGAAAGCTGCGGATTCGACCATTGTTTAGAAAAGTTAGCTTCCGTCCCCTGATCATTACTTCTTCTAGAAATATTTTAAATTATATTATTTTTAAAGGTTGATATTAAAGGAAGAAAAATTACTTTATGAACTAGACCTTATTAATTATCAACTATATGACATTTAAATTGATTAATCTTATTTCTCCTCTAAAAAAAAGTAAATTTGATGTTGTTCATGTACATTTATATTATATGAATTATGAGCCGTTGGATCACATGTAATGATATCATCGTTTGTCCATTAAACTCATCGTGACAGAATTCTCTGACGTGGCAAAACTTAATTGGTAGTGGCCATGCAATAGTACCCTTTTTCCACAAAATGGTGGTGGTCAATTTCGACAATTTGAGATAGGGAGCTAAGTATAGTATTTAGATTAACTCCCATAAGTTTAGGGAAGTAAGCAAACGCCATTGGATGAACACGTCATTCTTGTAGACGGCCGTTACTTTCTCTACCTTTAATTACCATATTCGCCTTGCCTTTATAACTATTTCCTTCATAAACCAAATAAAATAAAAAAGCAACAAATGAAGAAAACAATTCCTATAAATTAATTTATTATTTTCTATATTTTTTAAAAATATTTTCATACCATTTAAATTGATTTCTTAAGTTATATTTAGTATAAATATTTTAAATGTATGTCTATATTTTTATTTAATTATTTTTTTCATTTTTCAATAAAATAAAATTTAGGAATTTATAATATGTAACTCTTTTTTCAAATCTTTTAATAGTTTTTTTTTTGTTTTTTCCCAATTATTAATTATTATTATTAATATTTATCCGTTGTAAAGTTCTAGAACTGTTAACGGCGTTAAACAATCTCAACTTTAAAAAAAAATTTAAAGTTTGAAGAGTGGGGTCCGCTCTCCAAGCCTTTATAAGCGCAATAGCTTCTCTGCAACAGTCAAAATTCTCTGGAAATTTTACAGAGAGAAAAGGATAGAAAATATCCAGACTTTGCAAGAATTTCTGAATTTTTTTCAAATGTATGATGAGCTGATGTTGGGAGATTGGAGCTGAAGGAATGGATTTTGGGTAGCATCTTTGCTGCATTTCTCTCGACATTTGATACAGTGAAATTCGATCTTGGTTTGGATTTTCACTTTTTGTCCCATCTGGTAAGAAATTCAATTCTTTTTTAGCCTTTTGTTTGTGTTATTTTGTGTGTTTTAATTATCATTCTTGCTGAAGAACTCCGTGATTTTTCTTTTTTCTATAATGAACTGGTTATTGGATGATAATTTCCTGAAATCAAGCGTTGATCATGTTTATTTTTGACGTTGATGATTTCAAGTGCGTACAAAGATGTATGGCTTAATTTACGGTTCAATTGTTGCGTTTAGTCTTGATAGTGGCTGGACTGTGTTTGAAGGCTTGTGCACATTTTCTTTTAGGGTTTAGTGGATAATGTGGTAGAAGGAAAGAATCTAGGGTTTTGGTTCTTGGGGACATTGTCAATTTTTTGGTACTTTCTGGGGTATTCAAGAATCTAAATGAGTTCTCCTCTTCTTGGATCTGTTACTCCTTTGATCGGTTCAAGGGATTGAATTTTTTCCTTAAATTTTTGGTGTGTAGGGAGAAGAGTTTGATCATCTTGGGCTACAATGTCGGTGGCTAGTGTAGCTCTAAGTCCTGTTTACGAAGATTATTGGAACTTCCCTGGCCGTGTCTCTGGTCAGCATGGCTCCTGGTCAAATGACTCAATCTTGATCTACCTAACTGTTGGTGGGTCAGTAATCCCGATGCGGGTTCTGGAATCAGATTCAATTGCTTCGGTCAAACTTAGAATTCAAAAGTGTAAAGGGTTCTTTGTGAAGAAGCAGAAACTTGTTTTTGATGGGAAAGAATTGGCAAGAAACAACTCTCGGGTGCGGGACTATGGTGTTGCTGATGGGAATGTACTACATCTGGTCCTGCGACTCTCTGATCTCCAAGCCATCACTGTTCGGACAGTCTGTGGCAAGGAATTTGAGTTCCACGTTCAGAGGAAAAGGAATGTGGGGTATGTGAAACAGCAGATTGCAAAGAGGGGGCATGGCTTTTTCAATCTCAAGGACCAAGAACTGTTCTGTGATGGTGAAGAGCTCGAAGATCAGAGGATTATAGATGATTTATGTAGGAGCAACGAAGCAGTAATTCATTTTCTGGTTCGTAAATCAGCTAAACTCAGGGCCATACCTGTTGAAAAAGATTTTGAGGTATCAATATTAGCATCAGATGTGGAAGATAGGGTAGCTAATGTAGTGAATGAGGGAGATTTTGACTGGAGAGTTCAAACTGAGAAACTTCCAATTGTAGATGTCAATCTGTTAGAAAATCATTTGCTCCTTGAACCACTGAAAATTAATCCTAAGATTGCATTGTCACCGGTGATTAAACAACTTCTTGATGCCACTTTGAAGGGTCTAGAGAGGGGTTATCGACCTATTAGGTCTCCTGAGGGATCAGGGGGTGCTTATTTCATGCAAGATTCATATGGTCAGAACTATGTTTCTGTTTTCAAGCCAATTGATGAGGAGCCCATGGCTGTAAATAATCCTCGGGGCCTACCCTTGTCCTCTGATGGCGAAGGGTTGAAGAGGGGCACACGTGTAGGGGAGGGAGCATTAAGGGAAGTTGCAGCATATATTCTGGATCATCCAAGGGGAGGACCACGCACGATCTATAGCAATGAGAAAGGCTTTGCCTGGGTTCCACCTACAGTAATGGTCAAATGTCAGCATAAAGGATTCCACTATTCTGAAGGTTTTAACCGTGTATCTGGTAAGATTGGGTCACTTCAGATGTTCATGAAGAACTGTGGTAGTTGTGAGGACATAGGTCCTGGTGCTTTCCCTGTGGAGGAAGTGCACAAGATATGTGTACTGGACATAAGGTTGGCAAATGCAGACAGACATGCTGGCAACATTTTGATCCACAAAGAAGGCGATGATGGTCGAATTGTTCTTATCCCCATTGATCATGGTTACTGTATGCCTGAGAATGTAAGTATTTTTCTACTCTTCTGATTTGAACTTTAGTGCTATGTGATTATGAACAATGTTATGAATATTTTCAATTCTTTATTAGTATCTTCTTTGAGCTCTTCATCCCCAGCACAGTTGCTGAATTTCTATACAACGAATTGTGTTTAGTTAGGATTCAAATGAGTGTTGTTCAATCTGTCATTTGCTAGATCTATGCTGTTGGATTTTCTTTCATCTAATTGATTTCCTAAAGTTGCTCTGAATCAGTTCTTCCAAATGTTGCTAACTCTTTTTATTTCCTTTTCTTCATTTGATGCCTGCAGTTTGAAAGATTGCACGTTTGAGTGGCTCTACTGGCCTCAAGCTCGGGAACCTTTTTCATCGGACATAATTGCATACATAAACTCCTTGGATGCCGAGAAAGACATTGAACTTCTCAAGTTCCATGGATGGAATGTTCCACACAACACTGCTCGTGTATTCCGCATTTCCACCATGCTTTTGAAGAAAGGTGCAGAGAGAGGGTTTACTCCCTTTGCAATTGGAAGCATCATGTGCAGGGAAACAGTGAAGAAAGAATCTGTAATCGAGAAGATGGTTCAAGAAGCACAAGAATCTGTCCTGCCTGGAACGAGCGAATCAGCATTCCTCGAATCCATTTCAATTATCATGGATCGTTACCTAGACGGTCTTTCCACTTAAGTTCCTAAAAGAATGTGACGATGTGTAGAAAACTGTCTATATGATACTGATACCTGATTTGATCGTTTATCAACAATGGTGCTCCATCCTCTTGATGGTTTGTGAATTTAGTTGATGTAGTTTGGTTGGATCTTGTTATCGTATCTGTTGTAACCCACGATTCCTGTGTAGTTGTCCAGCAAACTCCATGTCTGAGGAATGGAAGAAGAATCTCTTTGGCTTGATGTTATGTCAAGAGAATGAACAATTGTAGGGGTGTGATAAAATATGTGAACTTTAATGATGCTTGCGAGAGGTACATGTTCTTGTTGAATGTTAGTAAACTATAATTGGTGGATAAACTGTTTTGTCACATGATGAGATCTGAACTTTACAAAAACCAGTTCTATTGTTTAGTGGTTGTATTGAGCTATAGTTATAATCCAAGGGTGAAACCCTTATTTCAGTTGCCCTCACTTACACATGAATTATTGGATTATGTGGTTGACATACCATCATAATCATGAGTTTGCAAGTTAAAAAAGGCACAGTACCAATCATTCAGTGCCTGAGCTGTGAGCTTGAAGTTTCACAATTAAAAGGTTATAAATTTGAGTTTTACAAATATAAGTGTTTAAAATATATATGTGGTTGTTTTTTGGTTTGTTTTGTAGTTGTCGATTGATTCAGAAATATGCTTTATTGTGTATATATTGGATGTGTTAGAGATAGCAAAAAAAAAAATGGTAAATTACAACGACCTCTTCTAAAATTTGACATAATTATGAATACTTGTTATTTAAAAAATTATCAATACCCCTCTAATTTTAATGGTCGTCTAACAATTAGCCTATTCGTATCCTTTAAGTTTTCCATCCATGTTTTATAGTAAACTAACCAAAATATCATTGTGGAACTAAAATTATAATTTTATTTATTTTTTAATTTTTTATTAATTAAGTGGATACTTTTTATTATAATTTTTTAAGTTTTTCATCCACATCATCCAAGTTTTTTTATAATTTTTAATTTTTTAAAATAAAAGAAAAAAATACAATGAGGGCATAGTTAATAATTTCATACTTTTATTCAAAAATTACATAATTTTATCAAATAGTATTTATAATTTTTTTAAATAATAAATATATTTATAATTGTGTCAAACTTCAATAAAGTCGTTGTAATTTATTCTTAAAAAAATGGCTTACACTATAATTTGGACACATATTTGCAGGTCTGAGATGGGCCATAGCGAAATTTGGTAACAAATACGTTTACAAGCTTAAGGCCCATAAAAGCAAAACTTGGGCTTCCCCATCTGTCGCTGTATTTAACATCATGTCGGTGATATTTTATCCTTTAAAATATTATTATTTTGGAAGTACCAAATCCGGGTGCAAATAGATTGGTAAAATAATAAATATTATTTACGTACAGCTATCTCAATTATTTTACAGCTAGATGGAGTACATTTTTCGGGTCGATCTGTAGGACTGATGCTCTTAATTCAAAATTTTATTTCTTCATACACATTTACTAACAATTTTTATTCAATCACAGATGAATCAAACTAATCACATAATAAAAATATTACACTTATCATATAATTTGATTATTTTTTTAAACTATACAATAATCAACATAATATATATTTTTATTATATAATTGACTCCAAAGTTTCCAAACCCGATTCGATTCGGATTTAAAAAAAAAAAGAATCATGATGACAATATTGGTGTGGATGGAATAGGTCCCTCAGCCTCCGACCAAGCCGTCGTCTTCAATGACCATTGATTGTTGGTAGATGGCTGGTCACCATAACTATATATTGGACCATAAAGTCTGGATCAATTATAGAGCACCAATTATCTTTTCACAACTTCTATATTTTCGTCCATGAAATTGGGCAACCCAAAAAATTTAAAACCAACACAAGACGAGACGTGAATAGTTTGAAATGTGCTAGTCTACTCCCAACTAAATTTGTTGAAAATTATAAATTAAAGTCTGTCAAATTTCAATCGGATTGAATATCCAGTTTTTTTAAAATTTGTCATAATTATAATTACAAACAATAAGTCTTGTCTCAAATTTCGAAAGAGCCCGTTATAATTCATGCAATCTTGTATTTGGATCTAGGAATAAAATTGAAGAGAATAAGGGCCGGATGATAGGCATGGTACAACACCATGTAGCTTGGTAAATCAATGCACAAAAAGTTCTTGTCCGAACCTGAATCAATTAAACGACAAATACAATACACTTGTCATGTAATTGAATAAATTAAAAAAAATAATCAATTACATAACAAGTGTAATATACTTGCAATGTGATTGGTTTAATTTGAACAAAATTTTTTCCATCAATTCACATGCTCCGTACTCGTATCATCATTTGCGCAAAACATGTGGATGACATAATTTGTTTGGTCTAAGCATTTACTATCACACAAACAATTTAAAAATCCACCGACAGAATTTTACTCTCAACCAATGCACAGAGTGCAGTCCCCCACATATCAATAATTGCCAAAGAAAGAGAGAGAGTACATCTTAAATGCATTTACCTCTACATTCTTGATCAATAACTTCTTGAGAATTGCATAATTTAATTCCTTTTCAACTTCACTACTACACCTTATTAATAATCTGTCAATTGGACCTTATGAGTCAGGTGAGTAAATTATCTTCAAAGTTGAAAACCCCATTTAACAAACTACAATATTATTACAATATGGAAAGAGGAACCCAAAAACAAACAAAAAATTACTATATACCATATCAAGAAATTAGAGCCAGAATATAAGGCTTTCTATATAGTAGATCATCATGATAGTGAGAAGTCAATACCGGATGGATCACCCCGGATGAGGCCACGAATGACCCGTAAATGAATTGCCACGATGAACCTTGCTGGCTTGCTGGCATCTGTGGATGTGATCACACGATAGCCAGGCCATTTCACGCGCTGCCCTATTGCCCCGCCGGGTCCATAGTTCATGTACTCCCCATAGTAAAATGTGTCCAGTGCAAATGTTGTATTTCCATTCTAGCCAACCCTAGGGTGAATGTGGTCTATATAGGGAAAGCATGTAAACCGTTCGAGAGTAAACTTCCACGGCCGTCCTAAGTATGTTGGGTAGCGCGGTTTTGTTCGCCTCAAGGTCGGATTCCGCTATCTATCTACAAGCGTGGATCGAAATACCAGTGTTCTGGTTAGGGTCCTTGCGATTTTGCGCTGTTATGGTGTTCTTCTGAAATGGCAAGGGCTTCCGGGCATGAATGCTACAATTTTGGAACACGACCGCAGCGTTGCCAAATATGAAGTCTACTGTGCCATATATATCGCACTCGCGGTAGAATTGTCTTTGTGAGTGCGTGTATAATGTATCTTGATATCCAATAATGTTGCATCGGTAGATCACCGCGTGATCGGCCCCAATGCGGAGGGCCACAGCCTGATGCTTGCTTGGTCCGGCCCAGTTTCAAATGTCATGTCCCTTGCAATGAAACCAGCACCAGTAGCAGCTACATGCCAAGAATAATAAGTATAAATTAACATACATGCCGAGATAGATGCGTACAAAAAACTAACAAAAACACTTGCCCAAGAACACACGGTTTAACTTGGTCCACATATGAATTGGTCCTTCATTCACACTTTGCTCAAATTTCTTGTGAAAACCATAAGAAAAGTTTGTCAATGTTTAAAATATTAACTGTCCTAAAGTTCAGTTTGGAAATGAAAACACAATGAATAAGGAAAACTAGTTGAGGCCCCATTTGGGGTCCTAAACAATGACATACCCATGACCCCACCAGTAACATGACCTGCTTACATTATAGCCACTAACATTATTGGTAAGTCACTGTTATACATACAGGAGCAGCAATTTGGTGGGATGAAGATAAGAATCACAAGAACTGAAACTTTTACAAGCGTGTCATGGAGAAGAAAAAGATAAGACCACTGCAATTATTATTATATAACATGCACTCAACCATGCAGAAACCACCTCTTCATTATCTATGATCATAATGCTCCATTTAGGAAATTGCATCATTCAAACCAGAATTATATATCTTAATTTCTCTTTCTTATGTCACACTGATCAAAGCGGTATGGGTAGTGGAACAGGTAAACTATTATGCTTTATCTTTCCAAGGAAAGTGATGAAAGCTGAATCCACATACCCAATTACCTCCACTATTTTATGTTATACAGCCATAAAAGCTCTAATAGAAAGGGACAGAAAGAGAGGATGTAGTTGAAATGGAAAACCCATAAAGAAAAACTTGAAAATCAAGACGAGTATACTACCATTAAAGGACAATAATAGGCAACTTGTAGTCACAAAGAATGATGATTGATCATATGGGTCAGATAGAAAATAGTTTTTCAATTGTCTTCTACTGTCCTAACAAGAACCAAAACCTCAAATCAAAGTCTGTGTACAATGCACCGGCAAAAATAATGCATATCACAAAAATTAACCATGGAACAGCAACATATATGAAATTTCATCTACTGAAACTCCAAGGGGCAAATTGGTCAAATCAGTACTTGTTTGTTCGAAAATCCTTATTTATATCAAGTTTAGTATTGTAGGGCAAGTATGATACACTGTTACTTTTTTTTAAGCTGTACATAAATTATATGTCAAATATATTATACTTGTTATATAAGTGATTTAAGTATAACGAAATGTGGTCTGAATTAGAATTTCTCCTCTTTGTTGTACACAGTGAGAAGAAAATCACATACTCGGCATGACAGACACGTGCACGTTAGACTACATGCAAAGCAAACTGCCCACTGTTTTCACTTAAGCAATAATTACCGTAAAGTTTGTTGGGGGGGGGGGGAAAGGTAAATAATGAAAAGAAAGAGAAAGCAAAAAGGGAGGGAAAAGGATAGGAATTTTACCGAAAGACGCCGTGTGGAATGTTGTCATGTTATCTTGGACACTTTTTCCCCTGAAATGACTGTTTTGCCCTTGCCGTCTCCAATGAACATTAAATTAGTCTTTTTCCTACCCACCTTCAAGATTTCTCCTCATACTATGGCAATCAAATATTAGTAAAAAAAACTCTCAACTATATGTTAAACCGAAATTCTAATTCTAATCGATTAGATTTAAATCAATTATATGACAATTATAATATATTTATGGTGTGATTGATGTATAAATTAAAAATATAATCAATTACATGACATATGTATCACATGTTTTCTTTGATTGATTTAATTTGGTCAAAGTTGATTAAGGTAACAAACCTTTACTTATATGTTAATTATTAAATTAATTGCAATTCGTATAGAAAAAATTCGGCAATTTATTAATTATATCATCATAAATCTCAAAATCATTTAAGAATAATTCAGATTTCACGTGAGAATAGTTTGTAAAGTTAACATCACGTCAACACCCTAATTACTACTAGCAACATGACACGTCGACATGCAATTTAGCAAATATAATGACGGGGACAGAAAAGTCATTTTGGACAAAAAAGCAATTAAAAAGCCGACCGACCATAAATTAAGCACAGTAATATTTTAAACACTATTTCAAGCCACACGTGAACTTACTTTCCTGCCCTCACGTAGATAATAAATCGCCGATTACTGTAATCCGGCGCCTTTTTGATCGCCTCCGTGATCGTTTTGCACGTCCCGTTGCCGTCCTGAGACACGATTATATCGGCATTAATCGCCGACACCGGCATATCCAGCAGCTTTCTGTCTCGACGAGACAACCATACCGGAAAGTGCTTGTGCTTCTTAACATTACTCAGTAATCGCCGCCGCCGGTTCTGTATCGGAATACCAGAGAAATCCTCGTCGCCTCCGGCGGCGGCGTATATCGCGAGACAATTGCTCACGAGCTCTGATAAGTCCTTTAACCTGTCCGACATTTGGCTCTTCACGTAGCCGTTTAATTCATCGAAGCCCTCAGTGCAGGTGTCCTGGTTCGTTAACGAGGCACTCAGCCAGGTTAACACGTCCTGAGTCGAACCGCCTGGGCCTCCTCCTGAGGCGACGGAGGTGAGCGAGCGTGAGAGAAGATCCACCGAATCCTGGAGGAGCTCGAGGCAGTCCTCGTACGCCGACCTGAGGCAGAAGGCAGAGTTGAGAAATTTTCTTCTAAGCGCAGTCAGAGTAAAAATCGATGTGCATTATGTTAATACTCAAAAAATGAAATAAATATTCCATGGACATTACGAATATTTTAACATTTTAAAGACTCAAGTCACTATCCAACAGACCTGACGCGAGGATCCATATTAAGATTGCTAATCTCGGAGGCGGAATACAGCGCTCGGCCGAATTTCTGGAGAGTCATGTTAACGGAAATGTGGACGAGGTCCTTGTCGGAGGCGGTGAGCGCACCAGGAAAATCGAGGAGCGAGTTGACGCAGAGCGTGGGGTACCTAGTCCGACTGCAAGCTTTGGACAAGGCTTGAGATGGACGGCGGTTATGCAGGCGGGGTGCGGCGCCTGAATCAGCCCTGTTCCGGATCACGACGACGAGGGCGGCGGAGACGGCGGAGGCGACGATGAGCGTGGCAGCGAGGAGGAGGAGTAGCTTGAGTTTAGATTTTCTGGGAGCGCGGGTGGGGTCAGCAGTAAGGCTACGGGTTGAGGAGCCACCATGGGGCTCGGGTTTTCCGAGCCTACCGTATTCCATCGCTGTAGGCTAGAAAATTGAAAATTAAAAAATAAAAAATAAAAGAAAAAGAAAAGAAATGAATGGTGGGTAAAGTAGTGCAGCGTTTGGGTGAAGAAAGAAGGTTGAAGAGGTGGTGGGTGATTATAGAGAGCGGAGAGGTGTAAAGAAGTAGAGAGTAGAGCGAGGTAATGTGGGAGGGGGGGAGGATGCACTATAACATATATGGATGTGTGAGTTTGGGGGGTGGGGTATGGTCGGGGTTAGCTGGAGTCTACTAGTAGTAGTAGTAATTGCCACTGGGTAGTAGTACATTGTTTGTGAAACATGGATGTCTGCTTTAACATTTTGACGGTTTTTCAAGAGAACAAGGAGAGTGATGGGTAATTTTAGTCGGGTTAATTTGAATTTATTATTTATTGTGTAATTAGTTTATAATTAATTATATAATAAATATATTATATTTATAAATTTTATTTAATTAAATTTGATTCGAATTAGAATTTTTTGAGAGGGATGAAGTGCGGGTGCTCAGTCTGCAGGTTATTAGTAGCTAGGTGTTTGAGGAGTGGTGCAGGAGCAGCTTGTTTGAATGTGTGAGCATAGCGTGATGTCAAATTCCATGATGTTTCGTCATTGGGTTGTAGTTGGTTCCAGATGGAATTTTAGATGTATATATGAGATTGAAATGAAAATTAACAAGAATTGGTATGTTTTTGTTATTTAAAATTATTTTATTAGTTGTTAATGTTAAATCATTAGTTAAAGTTATGAGGTGTTTATTAAGCATTGAGCCGACAAGGGCTTTACTACTTATTAATGATGATGAGAAAATTGAGTGAGTGGTGTATAAATATATATATTTATATATGAAGTTTCATTTTTCTCAATGAAATTCTTTTATTTCTTTAATTAAAAAAAAAAAGAGTCAAAGTCCTTTGACAAGATATTTATAAAATTTCCACTAATCCAAATACAATTTCCGTAAAAACATCTGATCGAGTACTGTCGCCACATACTTAGATATCGTCTATGAAAATAAGACCAGTAGCAGTAGCAGTACGTACTCCTCTCACATTCATTGTTTTGGTCTATATAATAGTAATCATCTCATATGAAACGAAGATGAAGAACTTGAAACATATATAAATTTAGGATTTAATGCAATTTATCTTCTATATTATTGTAAATAAACAAATTATCTTTTATAAAAAAAAAATTTATCAACTTACCCCTTATATTTTTTAAAATAAAAACAATTTACCCCTGTCTAGGGAGGTAAAAATTGCTTCATTTTTTTTTTTTAAAAATAGAAGGAGTAAACTGCTGCATTTTAAAAATACATAGTGATAAATTATTAATTTTTTTTATAAAAGGATAATTTATACATTTATATTATCATACAGAGTTAAATTGCATTTTTCCCTATAAACTCAATGTTCTCCTCTATCTAACATCACTATTTTTCGTGATAAAATTACGATGTTTCAACAAAAGAAAAATGATTAATTGTATGAGGACGCCTAAATAGGATAGCTAAGTGCACGTCACATCACCTATTTATTTTAAAATAAAAGTATATTTGTTGTTACATAAACAATAATAATAAGTATTATAAACTTGAAAAAATAATTATTATAATATAATTCGGACTGAAATATCGAAAATAACCTTAAAAAAATAGTAGTCCATTGTTCATGTTGCATGTGAATAATGAAAGAAAGGGTTACAATCACTTTCAATAATTAGTATTTTGGAAGATTTGGTAACATTCCTAAGTCCTAACCATTATCAATTCCATCGTTATCGACTTATCATCACCACGTAAGCTCCCACTTCCTTTTCTCACCACCCTAATTCAATTCTTCTTTTCAAAAATTAATATAAGCTCCGAATGCTACAATAATTTCTCCATTTTCACCTTCAAAATTATATCATCCATATTATTATTATTATCCATTAGTTAGATTTTCTTTTCTTTCAAAGAAACAATCATTACATTATTTGGTACGATTATAGATTTTCTCATCTTCCAGACCAATAGTTTTCCGGCCCAATTCGATTGGCTAAACTAATGGATTCGAATCCCATTAATGTGTGGATATTAATCTATATTAATAGTAATTGTTGATTAATTGAAACAATAATTATTAATTAATTATACATATTTGATATTGACAATTAACGTGTACTGATTGATAGTTCTGAATCAATCAAAAAAGTTAAATTACGGGAAAAAACCTGATAGGGCAACGAAAATGAATTATTCTTTCTTCCCCACGAGTAGTTGTTGTTGTTAGGGGGAGGGCATGGCAAATTGGCAATGCATCATTACTCTTTGTTGCGTTATGTCAATATCATTTAGTTATAGGACCATTAATTTTCCACTTTACTAATCATAACTTCTAATAATAATGACTTCACAAATCTGGTAATCATTCATTCCAACGAAAAAATCATCGATTGAATTGACATCACCTCTCGTCAATCCACAAAACAAATATAATTTTAAAAAAATTAAAAAATTGGAATAATAGTAGCTGTTGTTGGTCTACTGTAATAATAGTTATTAATTAGTTATATATATTTAAACAATGGTACTAATGTAATTATAATTGATTCTGTTAAAAAATTATTAAATTAAAACCTGATTAATCATAGAATTTAGAATTTAATCATGTCATTCTCAAGGCCCTCCAATTTCTATCCCTAAGTTAAATTTGTTTAATGACAAATTAACATTAATTAAAAGGTAAAAGAACAAAAAAGGGAAGTAAGAATAGTGAAATGGATTCCTATTGGTTGATAAGCATTTTAATATATTCAGATTGGTGATGATTAATTTATTGTCAAGGTAGTTAAGGTGGTGACACTCAATTAGTGGGACTTAGAGATTCTTCCCCATCCTACCCTATGCATATTTGTTAGCTTTAATTAAATTTAAATATTATATTATATATAATAATTAAGTGTAGTTTCAGAGTAGCTACCTTTAGGGATACGATGCCTAATGAAAGTACACCAAAAGCGTAAGATTTACTTTACCAAGCTTTTTACTAACAATAAATTAAGAGGTCATGAGCTCGAGTTTTATAAATATATTTATTGATTTAAAAATATCTTATATCACAAAAATTCACCAAAAGACAAACAATCTCTGTTATGCCTCACTTGAGCAAGGATTCATGTTTGTTTAACGAGCTGACTAGCTCCAGGACCCGCTTCGACGGACCCATAATATGGGCCATCGATCACTTGATAGCTCCCAATTAGAGATCTCGCCACGTGGTTGAAGTAAGTAGACACATTTGACCCTATAAATACATTTATGACACTTTAT
The DNA here is from genome assembly GCA_034509725.1 of Sesamum angolense. Classification (NCBI taxonomy): domain Eukaryota; kingdom Viridiplantae; phylum Streptophyta; class Magnoliopsida; order Lamiales; family Pedaliaceae; genus Sesamum; species Sesamum angolense. The sequence continues at coordinate 791,123 of JACGWL010000016.1, forward strand.
TTATGGCAATACACATTTATTATAGTCAACAACATTAATTACCTAATTTCGATCTCAAGCTGATTGAAGTATGGGTAAATGTTTTTCAACAAGTCTAACAATCTTTTCTTTTTTCATATTCCATACTTGATCTGAGATACTTTTAAAGTGACCTCGACATCCAATTTGAATCAAATTGATATATATATATATATATATATATTATATATATATATATATATGTATGAGTGTATATGCGTATGCAGATGAAGTAACAAGTGATGGTTGCAGTGGGGCATGGAAGCAGTGGTGACCACCGACAATTCATACGCATTGCATTGTGTAGGTCTACATATACATGTGTATGTTGATTTCTGGACGAACATGTACATATACATATATAATTTATATACATAAAATATAAATTTTACAAAAACCACCATAGTTTATAATTATTATATCATGAACATAAATCCAGCGACTTAGTTTAATCTGTACGTAATAACTCCGTTTGAGCTCCAACCCAAATTTACCCTGGCTAATTATCAAATTAGATTTTCTATTTCAAGTCGTACTATATTTTCCATTTTATTTAATGTGTATATATATATATATATATATATATATATATATATATTATATTAAATAAAATAAAAAATACAATGTGATTTACGATAAAGATCGATCTGGTCTGTTAAACTTTAAATATTCAGCACAATTATTTCATATAATTAATCTTTCTCTTTCTCCATATGGGATAATTACACGTTCTCTGTTGAAATTTTGTGTAATTGCATGCATACTTCTTATGATTAAAAAAATTATAACTAGTATCTTTGACGCTTTTTATTTTTATTTTGATAAATAAATAAATTTGTTGGTTATATTTCATCGAAAATATTGATATTAACAAAAAAAAAAAAAGACTAAATTTATTACTGATTTATTATAAAAAAAAAAAAATCTTTTTTTTGACCAACAATTAATCTTTATATATACATCTTCACACTCTAATACATGATTAATGTCATTAATGAAATAGAACAATAATTGAATTATGGTTGGATTAATTAGCAATTAAAACATAAGATAGCCCAATAAATGCGGACTGACGCTCTTCCACCTTCGATTTAGTTTGTTGTTTGCACGGAACAAACCCATTTAATCACCGCTCTTAATCCTCCCTCTCTCTCATTAATTACTCATCATTATTGGCTTATCACCAATAATTACAATCTTAATTGTTTGTTAATGTTTCTATTCCAAATTCACTGCTTCTCAACCTTATTCAATTAGTAAGATTAGTACCTCACAATAAGAGTTTTTTTTTTTCCCCTTTTGAGATAGAAGTTGTAATTACACATTAATATTTTAAATAAATTAAATAATTAAGCATATATAAATTTCAATTAATCTATTAATAACTAAAAATAATAAATAAAAATAAAAAATGGGATAAATAATTAATACAATGAATTGCGTTTCTGAAAAATTAATATCAAACAAGTGTTGTAGTGGTATTTATTAATTTTAAATCAGTGGATCCGTTCAATAATGTTTATAGAATTAAATTTTTGGTTTTAAAGTAAGGTCTTGTTGGGATTGCCTCTTTAATATTTTAGTGTGTAATTAGGTCAATATGAATTAAATATTTATCCGAAAATGTACTTTTCTCCAAATTTATGTCAACTCCTCACCTTTTTTTTTTTTTTTTTTTTTAAATATATTTATTTGTATATATAGTGGAAAAGTCTTCCTCGGCCCTGTAATCCAAAGATCGTGGATGAACCAACTCCAGTACCATTGCTCCATTTATTGTTCAGTAAATTACCATATATTACTTTAAACTTTGATATAATTAAAAAAAATATATTCGATAAAATTATATAATTTTTAAATAAAAATTTAAAAATTTATCAATTTTGCCCTTATTATGTCCCTTTTATTTTTAAAAAAATAGAAATAAAAAAATGATTAAAGAAAAGGATGAGGTGGATGGGAAAAAAATAAGTACGATTGTGATTTCTAATCCACATGAATTTTTTGGGCAACTGGCCACCAAAAATGGATTAAAACATAACATAACTAACGAATTGGGCTAGTAATTATTAAATTGTCATTAAAATTAGATAATATTTTATAATTATGCCAAATTTCAGGAGGTTCGTTATAATTTACCCTTTTGTAAAAGAATTATGAATATAAGTTAGTGAATCAAATATAATTTACTTTTATTCTTTATATGTCTTTTTTAAAAATTTTAAGGATCAATTTGGATTGAGCTATTATTCACACATCCTAATCTTGAAAAGTATTTTCACATTTTCGCGATGGAAACCATATTTTTCACATTCTTACATCAAAACAAAAACATTTATCACCAACATCTATCAATTTTACCGGGACAATAATCGAATTGCCAAAAAGACGATAATTCTACCTAATTACGACGTACCAAGTGGTCCAAAAATAATTCAATCAAAACACATTAAAAACTTTGATCAAAATAACGTTATCACGAAATTATGCAATTCTTTTCCTAATTTCATCAATATAGTACATGAGAGGTTTTATTCGAATTAAATCGTTGACAAAATAAGTATAATAAAAGGTGGGCAATTTATTAAGGATGTATTATGTGATGATGATTGGAGGTGCAAAGAATTGAATGTGCATGTGTAGATTTCTATTTAGTTGGGGGACACGTCAACTCCAACAGCTAAAATGTAATAACATGGTTTGCTAGTCATTTACACATGGGTCCAAAAATTAGCATTATTTATGAATTATTTGGTGTCAGTTGATTAATGATTGGGTCTAGCACATTTTACGTGCCATGGTCTTAATTAGCATCGCCAAATGTTCTGACTTGTCATGATTTTTTTTAGCTAAAATCAAGAATCAGGTTCTAGGGTCTTAGCTACTAGGGTTTGCAACTTCAGAATTACATCGACTTTTCTAAGATAGATGGACGTAGATATTCAATAATATCTTTGTTTATTATTATTATTATTATTTTTAAAACAAAATGTGTCCCCGTAGATTGATTTGACTGACGAGGTTTTATTTTCATAACTAACGATTGATGGGGTTTAATAAAAAGCATATTAGGTGTCCAAACATCATTGAGATTAGTGAATATTTCGCTCGGTCGGGATCGCACCTGATCTGGTAAGTTAAAATTAGTTTTGTCGATTACTCAACACTTAAAAAGTTGAGATCACAACACGTGTATATGTACGAATACAGATGTTTGGTTAGGCCTAGGTATGTCATTACTGAAAGAATATTTTTTACCTTTTATCCTCGATCTCGCAACTAATTACTAACTTAAGGATTGAAAGATTTTTGCTGGAAACCTCCCAGAAGTTTAACATTTATTCGTTTTCTCATATCCCAACCACCTTAAAAGTTAGTTCGAATCTCATGAAATATATGAGTATTATATCTTATTTTACATCAATTTGTGATATATATATATACTTTTTTCCCTTAATTTAGCCATTTCCCAATATTAATTCTAAATTAGCTAATTACAACATAAGTAGACAAGAAAACACAATTGACAATTACATGCCAACTTAGACAAATGAAAAAGGGAAAAAAAAACAAAAAAAACTGGAGAAACAATTTCTGCCACAAAATTAAGCAATATTGCAATTGGGAATTGTGTGTTTGGATAAGAGGGCTCTAAACAGCTGCCAATCTAATTATTATTAAATTAAGAATTTATGTTTAAGAATTAAGATGAATGAAGGCCTTAATTATTAGTTGTTAATCTGTCTATTCATTGTAACAATTTTCGCCCCCACATCATTTACAGATATTAGCAATTTTTCTAACAAAATTGGTTGGCAGATAATATATACAACAATTATTATTATTATTTAAAGAGATAATTTCGTTTTAAACCTTTCGACCCATTTTTCAGAAAAAAAAATTATATTTTTGGTGCCACATGATAAAAGGTGTTACAGTTTTGATCCTATAATTTACAAACTTAATATATTGGTCTTATAGAATAAATGTTATAGTATTTTTTGTCTAATAAGATAGAAATTGTACCACATTTGATCCTTTAAGATATAAATTTTAGCACTTTTTGTCCCAAATGCTGTAATTTTTTAGCCTTTCGAACTTAATGTGCTAAGCTCGTAAACTGTGGGACAAAAAATATAACACCCACTATCCTGTGAAACTAAAAATATAATTTTTCCTATTTTTCACTACCTTTTATTTAATCCAATTACAACAACCTCCTTTAAAATCATAATTATCACATTATAAGTACATTCATTAATATTGTTTTTCTCTTTACAATTAAATTTATGTAATTTTATCTTCAATTTATAAATAGCACATGATATATACACACCTGCACAAAAAAAAAAAAAAAATTATTATTTTTTGTTCTATGAGAAGGCTTATTTATTTTATTTTTTCTTTATATTGCTATACATAACCCATAAAACAATTCATAGTCAATATAAAAAAGGTTGTGTGTGAAGCAATTAATATGTGATGAATCATCCATTCTTTCATGTGCCCTTGTCTTTCTTCATCCCTCCACCTCTAAAAACACATCAAACCCTAATAAATACATATATATATATATATATATATATATATATATATATATATATATATATAAATAAATAATTATTATATTGTATTTGTATTTAAAAAATGAGTTTCAAGAATTATTTAGTAAAAATAATAATAATTCAAGCAAATACAATATATATGATATTATGAGTTAAAAATCCATTAATTTAAATATATTAATTCAAACATTAACGGCTACAAAGTTGAAATAACATATTTTTCTATTTTTTTTTTTTTTTTTTTTTTTTTCTCTAGAGAAGACTGAATTCCACTACGCGTCTTCATAATTGAAATTTGAAAAAGACATTGATAAAGATGTGACATTAATTGAAAATATTTTACAAGTCAATGTCTTCACTTTTGGGGGGCAAAAAGTCACTGATGATATAGTGTGGCGCTGTTTAGCTAAACTATTTCTTAACTACACAAACAATTCCAAACTTTTATTATACTCAGCTTTTTTTTTTATTTGATAGATATATAAATTTCGAGTTTCAGATATTTACGTCTGCTGATATAATAGTTTGTAATTTATTGATTTATTTATTATGAACAAATTTCAATTTTTTGATACGATCACGAGTGTTTAGTGTTTTATAGGATGAAATTGATTTTTTTATATATGTATTAAAAAAAAATAAAGAGTTTTTCGTAATGTTATATTAGTTAAAGAGGAACAAGGGGAAATTCTAGCCAAGATTGGGCTAGTTCGAACCTAAACAAATCATATGACAAGTGCAATATACTTGCCGTGTGATTGGTGTACAATTAAGAAAAAATGACCAATCACATAGCAGGTGTGATATACTTGTTTTGTGATTGGTTTGGTTCGATCAAACCTGATTCGAGTAAGAATTTTTCAATAAACAAACGAGTAGCAATTTCATCAACTTGAATTGGATATGATTGAGGGAGCCCAAGTGGCCCAATGTAAATGGACCACGGAATAGGATTAAGAGCCATCCTTTTTGGGCTTTATATAGAGATGAAAATTGGGCCTTCAAACCTATCTGGCCCAATAGATTGATTTTAAAATCTTAGTTTCTATGGTGGGCTTGTTACTGGAAACCTGGAAGATTGATCTCTTTGGGGTTTTACCTCGGAGTCGCATTTTGATAATAAGAGAGCTGCTACAGAAGTCGCATGTACGGATTTTTTAATCTCGAATCAACTCTTTTTTTTTCTCCCTCTAAATCAGCATGAAGTGCGATTTCTTTATTTTCGCGGATAATGAAGATAATATCTTTAAGTATAAAATCTATATAATTATTGGTGATGCGGCTTGCGGAGGTATTGTTAGTTTTGATTTTATAAGAGCCTCACGGGTTTGTTCTGAAAAGATACCTCAGAGGAGAAGAGGTTTTAGTGAGCCAATCTCGTAGCGATGTATTGTTTGTTTTGACTTCAATTCCATAGAGAGGAATCATATGATTTTGTCATATTTAAGGCGCCTCATTAGAAAAAAGAGATACCGGACTTATTTATAAACTACTCAATCTTTTTATCTGTAATCAATTTAGAACGTTTGCCAATATCAATCGATAACATTCGAAACACATTCAAAAAATGAATAAAGTCCTGTCACGGTTGTGTTTAAATGTTTTATAAGATCTGGCTATCTAATGCAAAGACACTTGGCTATCATATATAGTAGTCCTATGTTCATACAACACCTTTGGCTTTGTTTGTATTTGTTTGGATTGAATTTTCTGTTCCAAATTTTATTCCATCTTATCTCCAATATTTATATACACATTATTGTATTTCATTTAAAAAAAGATTTTATACACGTGGTGTGCGTATATTAAACAAAGAGAAGATAAAATAGGGTTTGCAACAAAAAATTCAATCCGATATTTGTATAGCTCCGACAAACAGGGTTTGGCTTGTCTTTAAATTGTTAGTTGAATTAAAAAACATACAATAAACAATACAAACTTGGCAAAATTCTTGTTTGGATCAAATTGGGTCGAATCAAATCAATCACAGAGCAAGTTTGAGTGTCACTGTTCATGAACTGTACATCAATCACTCGACAAGTGTATTGCATTTGCCATATAATTAGTTCAAATTTGATCGAACTAAGTTCAAGCTAGAATTTTTCGGTCGAAATGTTCCAAGAGATATTGGGCTTACTTATAAGCTACTCAAATTTTTTATTTGTAATCAATTTTACCTATTTCAAGCGATAACATATCGAAACGCATTCAAAAAATGAATAAAGTCCTATCACGATTGTGTTTAAATGTTTATAAGATCTGGCTATGTACTACCAAGACAAGTCTTGGCTACCATATATTAGAGTACTGTATTCATACAACACCTTTGTCCTTGTTTGTATTTGTTTGGATTGGATTTTCTATTCCGAATTTCATTCCATCTTATCCTCCAATATTATACACACATTATTATACTTTATTAATTATAAAAATATTTTATACACAGTGGTGGTGTGTGTATGTTGAATCGAGAGAAGATAATATAGGATTTGCAACAGATATACTTGTCTGGCTCCGACAAATAGGGCTTGGCTTGTCTTTAAATTGTTAGCTGAATACAAAAACATATAATAAACAATACAAACTTGGGAAAATTCTTGTTCGAATCAAGTTTGGCAGAATCAAAACAATCACAGAGCAAGTGTGATTGCCACTTTTCATGAACTGTACACCAATCATTCGACAAGTGTATTTCACCTGTCATATCTTAGTTCAAACTTGATCGAATTAAGTTCTGACTAGAAAGTTGTTCGAAGAGAAAGGTAATGTAATGGACATGGATGTTGAAATCAAGGTTTTGAATTCCATCTCGAAACAGTGTGTAAGAAGGTGACACAGTACATGCAAAAATAAAAGCTCATCCTGAGCGCACACACACAACTAGCTAAGCTATCTACATCCATTATTCAACAATGCACATTAATTCCAGCATGCCCATCAACATCTCCCATTTTAACTTACATCTTGCTTAATTGGTGCATCTGCTGCCAAACAATAGAAAGCGTGCTTGCGATTTATCCTCAACCTAATTAATTTCTCGTTTTCAATGTTTTTGAATTATTGTTGATGATATTATTAGCGTGTTTGACACTGTTGCTGGCTGTTGATGCACATCAATCCATATCATAATTAGCATGCAATTCAAATTGATGAACGGTCGTGATCATACGATGATGACACAAAAATATTGTACAATTATGTAAGAGGGGATATAAATTCTTGTTTTAGTTACTCTAATCGACAGATGTCGAGAAAAAGTTTAGTCAGTGTCGGCTCAATCAAACTTAAACCAATCATATGGCAAGTGCAATATACTTGTCGCGTGGTTGGTTACAGTTTAAGAAAAAAGAATCAATCACATAATAAGTGTATCACACTTTTTTTATAATTGATTTGATTCTACTAAACCTGATTCAGACAAAAAAATTCCGTATCAAGATTCGCAAGTTTTTTTTTTTTTTTTGTAATTTTGTTTTCTATAATATAAAGTGATCAGTATCGGAACTTTTTTTTTTTCATTGAAAACAATAATTTATCAAAATTAAATAATTAAAAAAGACGGGCATTGGACCACCTGTCATGAGCACCCACACCCATCGAATCTCTCTCATATCTATTTTAATTATATTATTTATGTTGGTACCTTATTTTCTGTCTGTCATTTTGTATTTTTTTCATATTTAAATTAAAACATACATTCATTTTTATATCTTTTAGAAGTTCTTTCTTATTCTTCTTTTTTCTCTAATATTATATATTTTATCAAATTATATTAAAGAATTACACATACACGTAGAGCGTGTTACAAATTACTAGTTTTTTTATAAATACGATTGGACGTAAATGCAACATACGTTCTTGTAAAAATATTAATAGATAAATTTAATAAAACTCCTTAAATAATTAAAATTTAATAATGGGGTAGTTACTCTTTTTTTTTTTTTTTCTGGGAAAGAATTATTTTTTATTTATTAATATTCATTGGCATTTAATTGAAGTCAATTACATGTAAAACCATACATCATAAAATATTTGATGTTTGGTGTTTGTTTAAATGATAGGATCAATTTTTACAATTTCTTTTTGCTTTTTCTAATGTCTTAATCAAATCAGATGTATGCACAATCTCCTAATTATTTAACAAGACATCTGACATCAATTAATTTGAAACTCATTTTATTCCCATCAATTTTCTAACCAGGAAAAGTCTGGGCCTTGACAGGGTTGATGCTGACCAACTATATCCGCAAAATTCTAATTTAGATTAGGTTTGATTAAATATAAATTAATTATCGAGTTAACTACATTTTGCACTCCTAAATTATATCACCTTCGTCAATTACCTCCTATCATTTTGATAATCGTTTAAATTAAATGAAAACGGATAAAAATACCCTTGACTATTAATAATATGATATATTCACTTAATGCTCTCTATATTTAAATATACCAATCAATTTTATTTTAATTTTTGCTCATTTATAATGTTAATAAATTAATATTATCTTTAATCACAAATTGAGAAGGTCGATGTTAGTACTTTTAAATTAAAAAAAAATTATAAACTTGTGTTTGTGCAATACGCAAATATAATTTTGATGACGAAAATATTCCAGTGGTCAGCGAGCCTATTATTTTGCCACCCAAATATCAGGTGAGGTAATTTGGGAGCTAATGAAGTAATTCTCTTTTTTGTCTTTTTATTAAATAACTTATATTTCACCTCTTGACCGAACCATAGGCCCAACACGTTACACCTATCAATTAGTGTGCAATACCTAAATCCAGACCCATTTTGATAGTTATTCATATCCATACTAAATATTTTTACATTAGATCCAGATTTAGACACATATATGGTAATATTTTTTTTGAGTCTAGGTAGAGACTATATTCTAAAATACCAGCGAATAAAATTTTAATATGCAAAAAAATGCATCTTTGTTCGTTAAATTAAAATTGGTAAATTTCTAAACTTTTGCTGATTCTTAATATGACTATTAATACACTCAATCTTGAAATAATTATTTTGTACTTAATTAATTTATAAATAAACTTTTTAAATTGATTAATATATTTAATAATAGTGGGCCTTAATGTAAATATATTATATTATTAATAGTCAGGGTATTTTTATCAATTTGTATTTAATTTAAAGGATCATCTAAAGATAGGGGTAGATGAAGATTTATTTGGTTTATGGGGGTAATTGATGAGGGTAACATACTTTAGGGGTACAAAATATATTTAACCCTTAATTATAATTTAAAAAATATAATCAATCACGTAGTAAATATATTATATTTTTGTAATTAGTGTAGAACCCATACTATGCACGATTCTAACTAGTAAACATCACTCTACCATAAAAGATAAGTGTAAATGACGAATAAATATTAAAACTAAATACAAACTTCAAAGATCATAAAAAATGAATATTATGAAAATGTGAAGAACATCACTCCAGTCATAGAACAACAATAAAAAGAAGCATATGGAATGCTAATTTTTTAGATTGTTTAATGAAAAATATATAATTGACATAACTGACCTTATTTAATAAATAAAGAGATGCATGATAGATTTTGTTATATTTATATACAAATATGATAGAAACCATGAACATCGTGTAAGTTTAAGATAAATACAAACTAAATTTGTATTATAATCTTGGAGATAAAATTTCAAATAAATATAAAATCAAAATACAATATATTTAAAATAGATAATATTTCTAACCAATAAGATTTTTTCCTAATAATTAAACAATTCAATTATAATCTTAGATATAAAATACAAAATAAATATTTAATATATATTTATCAAAAATCTTAACTTCAAGATACAGATCCTAATTAATTTCTATTTATCTTAAATGAATACATATTTTAGGATTATATTTTGTTTTATATTATTAAATTAAAAAGAAAAAATACGAATGGATAATCAGAGTTAAATATAAATATTTAAACGGAAAAATCATTAATCAAACTTTAAAATTTGGAAAGAAATTATACTAGTGTAGTTGAAGTTTACTTTTTTTTTTATAAATTTAGTAATATATATATATATATATATATATATATATATTTTGTGTGCGCGCGCATGTATCCTAATTTTTAAAATAAAATTTTGAATAAGTGAATTTATTTAAGATAAATATAAATTAATTTAGTATTTAAATCTTGAAAATAAAATTTTAAATAGGTGAATTTGTTTAGACAAATACAAAGTAAACTTTTTAATTAATTTAAATTAAATAAAATCTCCAATCGATAAGAATTTTTTATAATTAAAATTTTAAAATTATAAAAAAATTGAGTCAAAAATTAGGATTGAGAGAGAGAGAGAGAGAGAGAGAGAGAGAGAGAGAGAGAGAGAGATAATAAATTGCGGTTGGTGGGAGGGAAAGTGAAACTTAAAGAAACAACGTTAAGTAGTTGAGAGTATTTGGCCGACCAATCAATTCTCCTCAATTATTAATTACCTCAACAAATCCATTTTTTCTAGGACAATTATACTCCTCTCCCTTAAATTTGATATAATTATACGTAAGTTCTTATAATTTGAAAAATTACATCTGACATTCCTAAAATTTGCTTCCGTCTAACAAATTAGTCAATTCGTTAGTCAAAATTCACTAAATTTGCTAATATTAATAAAAAAATTGAATGAATATTAATATATATCATCATTGACTTATTGTTGATTAAACAATTTTTTTCAAACTAAACTACTCTTATGACGATGAAAATATACCTCCTTATATGCACTAACATGTGAAGACATATGAAGGTAATTCGATCATAAAAAAATATGATTTCACCCGCAATAAGTCAGTCGGGGGTAAATTTTAACTAATATAGAGACTTATTTGTATGACGAAAGCAAACATCAGGGGTGCTAGATATAATTTTTCAAAATACAAAGAGCTTATGTATAATTACACCAAATTTTAAGAAAAGAGAGTGCAATTATTCCTTTTTTTTTATTTATCAAAAATAAAATTCAAACATCACTTCTCATAGGTCAAGCTTTTTTGCCGTCCAAATCTGTATTTCGAGTGTCAATACTTTTGATTATTAAAACTATAACTTTTAATCACATAATAATTATTTCCCATAATTAAATATTATTAAATAAATATATAATTGTTATTTTCTTTGTTTCTAGTCGTATAATTGTATAATATTTTGAATTTATATTTCTCAATAAATATAATATTGATACCAACTTTAATTTTATTTAACCATAATGATTTATTATTAAAAAATAAAGTATTTTCATATGTTAAAAAATTAATCCTAGAGAGAGTCGGGGACGAGTGTTGTGAGTATATAAATGAGAATATTTGTGTTTTATATAACTTATAAAAAAATTGTTAAAAAAGTAGTTAAATAAATATTTAAATTAAAACAATTTTGATAAGGTTAACCATTAACCAAACAGGCTCTTAAGGAAGAACAATACCAGCTATTGTACCAATAAATGCTCCTTTCCGAATCATTAATGCTCTTTAATTACATTAATCATATCTGTACCCCAAAACTCTGTTGTAACAGTTAACTCCTCTCTCTCTATATAAACATAATTCAGCTTATTCCTTATAAACACTAAATTCTGATAAAAGTTACAGAATGTCTCTAAACGATGAGCCCGCTAGCCCCACTGCTCGATTGATGCAGGCACCCTCCTTCAACCTCTGCATTCTTGCACTTTTCGGTTATTCTACGAAGATCGACGTCAACTTGTTCAAGAAATGTTTAGAGCAAACTCTTCTCAAACACCCTCGTTTCTCGAGTCTGCTCGTATGTTGTCACTGTACAGTGTCAGATGATATATAGTTCGACATTTAGTGGTTTTTTATATATATATATATATATATATGCTAATGATTGCTAATTTTGATGTTACTAAGGTTGTGAACGACAAGAAGCCTGGGAAATGTTCGTGGAGAAGGACAAAGGTGGATTTGGAGAACCATGTTTATGTGCCGGATTTGGACCCGGACATGGAAAACCCTGACGAGTTCGTGGAGGATTTCACGTCGGGGCTGTCGAGGATTCCCCTGGACTACGCGAAGCCGCTGTGGGAAGTCCACATTCTCAATGTGAAAACCTCGGATGCAAATTCCGTGGTCATATTCAAGGTTCATCACTCGATGGGCGACGGGGTTTCGATGATTTCCCTGGTGCTGGCCTGCTCCAAGAAGCTGTCTGATCCTGAATCATTGCCTGTTATGCCGTCAAAGAAACGGAAACAGAAACAGAAACCTAATTCCGGCCTTGTGGGGTTGATGAAGAGGTTGTTTGTCTCGGTTTGGATCATTCTCGTGGTTATTTTCAACACTTTGATTGACTCGGCGTTGTTCTTGGCGACCATTTTGTTTCTGAAAGACAGCAAGACTCCGATCAAGGGAGGACGAAGGGTCGATCGAGCTCCCAAGCGATTCGTGCACAGGATTGTTAGTCTTGACGACGTTAAGCTTGTCAAGAATGCCATGAATGTGGTATGTGTTTTAATAATCGTGTTTACATTTGTAAATTGTAATAATTGTTCTACTTATAACACTGTCCGGTCTTAGTGTTTTGGCCAGTGTCTTTGGTTGGAACTTATGCCTTCTGGGCTTTAATTATTTCCACGACTAACTAAATATAGTGGGTAAATAAATTATTTTATATTTCTCAACTATTTTTCCAAATCAATAGGGTGGGTTTGTGTAATTATGTATAAATAAAGAATTAAGAATTGTTTGCATATTTTTTTCAAAAATAATGCCAGGAACCCCTGTGATATAAAAAAAACTCCCTAAGGTTGGGTTGATCAGAGACTGTGGTTCATAATATAAGGCTGATTTTTTATATTTAAATTTTTATAGAGAGTTTTTTGATATTTTTCTATATCACAAAGGATCAAAATGAATTTAACTTTACTTATAAATTGGAGGATGTTATTATAATTTATCCCAAGTAGTTCTTGAAAATACTATTGAAATGGACCCCTTTTTACCCATTGTAGAGTTTCGAAACTTCAACCTTACAACAAATCATTTTGACAAATGGTTGTGACGATAAATTTTATTTAATTAATTGGTAAAAATCTATTTATGTTATGCGAATAAATTTGTAAATGAAAATAGTGCTGACTTTCTTGTTCGCATGTTCAAAATTGGCAGAGCATCAATGATGTTGTACTAGGAGTAGCAGAAGCTGGCCTCACTCGTTATCTCAATAGAACATATGGTGAATTTCCTTCCACCTAACCAAAAATGTGATTTACCGTAATTCCTTCCGCTGATTTTGCTTTGTGCACTTGAATTTCGATATTTGAACGATTTAAATGAGTGACAATTTTTATATATGACAGACACTGCACAAAAACATAGAGAAAATGGTGCACAAGTCATGAAAAAGACAAGGGCTTTACCTAGACATCTTCGTCTTAGATCAGCTGTTATTTTCAACCTTAGGCCAACACCTGCTATTGAGGTAACTAAACACACACACACACACACAGACATCTATATATGTATATATGTTGCCATTTTAACTAAGTACTTCATGTCTAAAAATGATGATCATAAACAACTGTGAAGGACTTGGCCGAAATCATGGAGAAACAGAAGGAGTTAAACGGATTGTGGGGCAATTTAGTAGCCGTTGTGCTTCTTCCCATGACCATCGCTCTGCAAGACGACCCTTTAAAATATGTGCGTAGAGCCAAGGCAACCATGGATCGCAAGAAGCTCTCACTTGAATCTAAAGTCGTATTCACCGGACTCAACCTATTGATTAAGTTATTTGGAATCAAAGTACGTAGTGATCACTAAGATCCTAGGTTCCCGTTAGTTGTAGTAGAGTATGCGAAAGTTGTTTAGATTATTGTTCTTAATTTATGACAACTTAAATTTGTGGTCCAAACACTTTACAATATATCAGTACGTCTTTCTGATTAGTATGTTAATGCTACACTCTTGATTACATCAATGCAGACGGCAGCTGCAGTGACAAGTGCTGTATTTCGGAATACTACGTTTGGTATCTCGAATGTGGCCGGCCCACTAGAAGAGATCAGTTTGTTTGGTCACCCCTTATGTTACATTGCTCCTTCTGTTCATGGCTTCCCTCATGTAATTAGTGCTCGAACGAGACGTTCCTGTTTTAGTATTATTACAAAGCTGTCATGAGATTGATGCTGATTTTATTCATTTATCATGGTTGTTGCAGGCATTGATCATCCATTGCCAGACCTATGCTAATAAGCTGATCATATGCTTAGCGGCCGACGAGAATTTGATTCCGAATCCTCATCAACTTTGTGATGATCTGCAGAAGTCCCTCCAAATTATTAAGGAAACTGTGATAAAAAGAGGACTTGTAAAGGGCTCTCCACTTTGCGAAACTGTCTAGTTCTCAATGTCTGATGATCATTTATTTTCGGTCACTGATATATATACTATGAGTTCATTAGTTTCAGTTAAATTTTATTAAATGAGGACATTAATGTTTCCTACTTTTGCAGCTCCCACTGTTTGTCTTAATTCATTCATAAACACATTGTCTGAAGATCATACATTATTGACAAGTTCCTCAACTTTAACAAACTAAATAAATAAATTACATTGAATTTCACTTGTACTGGTATAGTTTGTACTTGAACTCCAAGTCCGGCTTCCACCATTGATGAATACCATGAGATTCTTTGAAATTCTGAGAAGGGCTAGAATTGATAGTCAGATAAGCAGAAGGAATAAGGTGAACTGCTTCAGAATCCTTTCCTCTAGCAGCTGAGACTATGCTCCTATGGAATGCTTAGTGGCAAGCCTCCCGATTTTTCCAGCACCAATCGATTCCATCTTCTCCCTATGCTCGAAATAGCCAATGTACTCCGAAGAAACGATGTCTTCTTGATTGAGGAACAAGTATGGTATCCATGAAGAAAGCACGGCCGTGAACGGATCGTTTTCCTGAGCCTTTCGGCTATGGCTAGCGGCCACAGCCAGACCGGCAGTTAGGACACTATTGGCAAACCTTAGCCCGAGTTTCACTTTTTCGTTCTTGATCCGTTCGATGGGAGGAGAGGCGAACGGAGGGTTGAAGAGGTAGGTTTCAATATGAACCCCCATGTTCTTGGCCATGTGCCTTCCAACTAGTAGCGCTATGGATGACCCAAGGGAATGTCCGGCTAGCCAGACGTTTCCAGGAGTGGCCCCAGAGACGATGTTGTGGGCTGACTCACTCCCTATGTGAAAACGTCGACTCTCCTGGAGATTATTGATCATGCAATTGAGATTCAGCTTGAAATCCTCTGCTCTGCTCTTGGACTTATTGACTGTGCCCCGAAAGGCAATCACGTATTCGGGGGGCCTCTGCCCTGCGTAGTTGGGGTAGGGATACGGGGAGTTGAACTCGTAAATAGCACCAAAATACGATAGATCATGGTCGTCCACTAGTACTTGGTTCAACCTGAAACTGAAAAATTCCCACCAGGGAGGAGCCAGGGCCTGAGGGCCTTGCCGGCTTTGCTGTCGATCACATTCGAGCACGTAAACTCCTTGGACTAGGCTGGCAGCAACGGACCTTCTGTGGTTTGAATTGTTCCTGTGGATGGTATAACCTTAAAATTGAGTTACAACTTCATAAGCAGAACAAAATACATCAAGCAGATGATGATGATGTTACCAATCAAGAGCAGTGAGAAAGGAGGGGCCGGTGAGGCCAAAATTTTCCCTCTCGGAGCCCATCACTCCACAATCTTCCTGCTAATGCTGACTAAAACCCTGTAACATAGCAAAACAAGGGCAGATCCATGAAAAAGTACATAGTTACTAAAACTGACAGTTGAAATTATTACAGAGATTTCATGGTAAATGGAGCCAACTTATACCTCACAGATGAACAAGCTTTGTTTATGAATTGTCAGGAAGTTGAGGTGATGCTACCCTTCATAACATTCCTAAAGATGTGCTCATGATTGTATATAATGCAAATTGCACAGAGACCACTTCTTCCACCAACTTTCCTTTGATTAAAATTAAAGTCAAAAGAATGAAACTAATAATAATAATAAACACCACGACGACTTTAGCAGAGGCTAAAATGCAATTTTCCCGGTGTGATTTTATGAAATACTTAAAAAACCTCCATAAAAAAAGTTTGCCAATTCTAGTTGTAGCAAATAATGTAGTTCCACTCGTGGAAAGAATGATTAATAGGTGTTTTGCAGTCGTGGTTAATTAGTATCCAGCGTAATATTTCACTTTTAATGTTAATTATAATGAAAAAACATATTTCTTTCAGTGAAAAGACACGTCTATATTTTTCAAAATACAGCCCAAAAAAAGAAAAATATCGCTCGACCCTATGGTGTGTGGCACACGCACCTTTCATGAGATATTTCTTGATTTTTTTTTCAATAAAACTAAAATTAAAATAGTAGACCAAATTGTCCTAAAGAAATGAGCGTTGCAATAAAATTACATTATAATGTATACGGAAAACAAAGTCAATGACCACATGGATACATCCAACAAGATGACCTTACTTAGGGTTGACTTCTGGCTAATACAAAAATTGGACAGGGGAGGGGTCTGCTCTTCCAACCCAATCATATCCAATGCGGAGTGTAAGATTAAATACCAAATTACAATAGAGGATTATTTCAACTGAATTTTTACCAATACCAAAAAATATAGTACACTAATAAATTCTTTCCTACATTATAAGTGTATACGATTTATAAATTATGACAAATCAATATTATTTATTACAGTTGAATAGAATAATACAATAATATATATATTTTTAATAATTTTTAGTTATAATCAAAACATTTGTTATTATTTTTAATTACGACTAATATTTTAGTTTTGTTGGAGAAACGACTCATAGTCATGTTACACAATTAGTATTTTATTATTGATTCTACTAAGTTCAGCATCACCGCAACGGTCGATACTTAGGTCAGTATTGATTTTACTAAATGAATACAGGAAAAAAATTGAAATGATGTGGGAGTAATGGTTGAATATGAGGATGGTGTAATAAAGTTCTTGTGAAGTGCAAAAGTAAGCTTAAAAGTAGCTAGAATTTGATAGAAAAGTGGGTGTGAGAGTATGGAAAATTTAGTTACCAAAATAATTGTACAATGTTTCAATTTACAAGTAGTCATGGAGCTAGATTCGAAGTAGTTAGAGCAAGTTATACATTGTTGGGAAGCTGCTCGTGTTAACTATCTAACAAAAGAATCAACTTAAAATTTGGACTTGTTTGGAAAGAGTTATGACCGTTTGAAAGGTCTTGCCTGGTCAACTCGAGACTCTGGAAATCTATTACCTATTGTTTGATAAGTTGATTTCAATTAATTTAGATGGAATTAGTTGGAGATTTTTTAATATAATATTATGCACACAAGTGATTTATTGTCCATATATATACTAAATCATTATGCTGAATTAGACTCGTCTCTGAGGCCTGACAAGTTAGTAAAAACAAACAAAGTATCTATTTGATACCTTATTCGTGGGCCACTTGAATCAAACCTGTTGGGCCTGCTTGGTGGGGACCCACCTTCTCAACTTTGGGTTTTCTAAAATATTTTGAGGGCATCAATTATAATTTTTTTACCATAATAATCAATTATGAAAAAAAAAAAATAATAGTAGCATGTCATATGGTTCCAATGACTTAAAAATTGATGTGCCATGTCATCCACGATTATCTTATACAAAGGGAAATAGTTGTGGAAGTCCAGGGCCCGACTACCATCATAAATGGGCCTCCCTCTCCAACTGTTTGAGTCCAGTTGATGTCTTCTAGCCAGCCCAATATAATTGGGCCTACTACATTGAAAGTTAAAAAAACGAGCCCGATATTTCAACTGCAAATGTAATTCTAGGGAAATCCAAGGATCTTTCTGCAATTACCCATAAAATTAAAGGTCTTCTCGAATTCTCCTCTGCCTCCGAAGCTTTCAGACATAGTTCCCCTCCTCGGTGCAACTCCTTCCACTCTATATACTCATTACTTTACGTCTCTCTTCTTCAAAATTGAACTTGATCAAAATTCTAAAGTTCGAATTTTCTCCTCAATCTCAGAATAACCTCTAATGGCGATACTCTCCGAGTACGAAGAGGATGACCATAAGAAGCCTTCGTCATCGGCTGCGTCAGCGAAGAAGCCGTTTAACGCCGCTTTCGATCCGTCGGACCCGTTGGGGTTCCTCGAGAAGGTGTTTGAGTTCGTTGCCAAGGAGAGCGATCTGTTTAAGAGCGATTCGCTGGTGGCGGATGTGAATGCTGTGGTCAGAATGGTGAAGGATAAAGTGGAGGCGGAGGAGAAGAAGAGGAAAGAAGGGAAAGTTGAGGGTGGTAAGGTGGAGAATAAGATTAAGGAGGTTGAGGCGCCGCTGCCGCCGAAAAAGGAAGCGGTTAAGGAGGTCGTTATGGAGGAGAACGGGAGTGGGAGTAAAGCGGAAGAGGAGAAGGGGGCTCGAGGTACTCTTTTTAACTTCTGTTGAGAAATTTTACTTTCCCCATTTTTTGGTTTCACTTGAATCTTTGGTTTGCATATAAAGTAATGTTCTTGTTATATTATTACATGCTTCTTTTAGATGTAATTTGGGTTTGGTATTTCTGTTGGAGATGCAGATATTGGTGTTCTTTGCATAAAGCTTGACTCTTTTGATGTATATGATATTTTTGGATTTACCTGTTGATTGCTTTCTGTATAAATTATAAATTTATAAGTTTTGCATTGGTAAAGGCTTACAACTGTACCTAGATGGGAAGGCGATTATTTATCTTTGGTGTATTTTAATCTGAAGATTGAACTTAAGCTTCATTTTGTTCATGCAGTTGTCCTACTTGTCGGTTAAGAATTTTAGTCTCATGCTAGATCAAATGTACGATCGCGAAGGTGTTTGCAATAGGTGTCATTTATTTCGATATCTAGAATTCATAGATGCATTTATTAATCAAAGTAATAAAGCAGGTTCGTTATGGCATTGATTTTGAGGGGCGCTGGTACGAAAACTTACGCCGAGTCTTTTGCTTTGCGGCCTTTTCCATATATAGAATATCAAATGTCTTGTTTTGGAGTTATGGGTGTGGAAATTTCTGTTGAGAAACCGAAAGTGAAATATTATGGTTGTGCTTGTGAGATGTACACCATCGCACTCCATCTAACTATATCAAAGTAGTGTTTGGTTGTATGAATATTACGTTTTCTGTTTTCTTTCTTATCTAACACTTTTACCACATACCTTTAACTACTGTCATTACACTTTTATCTCATCCAATCACAAACTCAAGGGGGAAAAAAGGGTTAATCTCTACTGAACTCGTTTTTTTCTCATCCGATCACACACCATTTTTTCTCACTGAGATGAGAGAAAATCACAAACAATCACGGCTTGTATGTTCAAGATTGAATTTCCATTTTATGTGCTAACCTGAAGTGTTAATTATGTGCTTTTATGTAATGGCATTGTTGTTTGTGATTTTATCTCGGTCGAATTTGTTGGATTTGGTTATGCAGTTCCTTCTTTTGATTTCTAATTCTCAAAGATACACTTTTCTTTCGGGATATTTGAGCTTGATTATTCCCACTTCTTTTATGAGCTTTTGTTGAAAGACTCTCTATGGGTGGCTGACTTCTTACATGGTATCTGAGCAGCACCTAACAAGGGCAATGGCCTTGATATGGACAAATACTCTTGGGGCCAATCTTTACAGGAAGTTAACATTTCTGTTCCTGTCCCTCCTGGAACAAAGTCAAGATTCATTACATGTGAAATAAAGAAAAACATCTCAAAGTTGGGCTCAAAGGAGAGCCTCCAGTTATTGATGTAAGTCCTGCAGCATCACTTTTTGCAATTATTCTTCCTGTCTTTGTAATTCAACTACTCAGCTCCTGTCCATGTATTTGCCTAATTAATCAGCACTATCGTTGATGTCCATGTTGTTCAAGTACACTCTCAAATTGTTTGTGTTTGCAGGGTGAGCTCTATCAGCCTGTCAAGGTAGACGACTGTTTCTGGAGTTTAGGTAAGCATGCTGAACCACAGCAATAAGATGTTCCCCGTGGATATCTAGTTTATCCGTCTACATTTTTGAATGTTGAAACATTGGTAACTGGAAGTCAGAAATTATTGGTCAACTGATTAGTCGACTTCTTGCAGAGGACCAGAAATCTATCTCTATTCTCCTAACAAAACATAACCAAATGGAATGGTGGAAGTACTTGGTGAAAGGTGAGCCTGAGATCGACACTCAGAAAGTAGAACCCGAAAACAGCAAATTGTCTGATCTGGACCCTGAAACACGTTCAACTGTGGAAAAAATGATGGTAAGATTTCAGTGAGCCATTTTTGTGTTTCTGATATAATGACCAATTTGATCTTAGACTATGCAAATACAATGTGTGGCATTGCTGGTTGATTTTGTTTGGAAAACGTGTTAATTACTAATGCTCGGGTTGCCAATCTATGTCCATATGCTCTGTCATTTTGGCCAGATATAATTGCTATTCTCAGATTCATCAGAAGCACCTAACTCTATTTTGCCTGCTGAAAGACGACTTTTTAATAAGGGCCGACTTGCGTTATGCAAATCTACCCGGAAATTGGACTTCTATTAGGCTTGAATGTCAGTGACCAAAGAGAAAGGAAATTCCCTAAACTTTTTCCTTTTCGGCAGAATAACTATCAATCCGGAACACTACCTCTAGATGTATCTCGACTCAAATGAGTCAGATGTACGGACTGATTGGCTGCCTGTTATAATTTATGAACAATTTTTGGGTTTCCCTTCAAAACCAAAGCAAAGATTCTCCTTAATGCTTTCACCATAAAATCGAGAAAGTCTTAACACGCTCTAAACCTCATTCATCCTCCAATTTTCTGGCACGGGGGTCATGAGATCTAGCGGGATCAACTGAACATATTCTCCTTTTGCTGTAAATTTTCCATTTAGCCATTAGAGAATCCTCAGTTCCTTGCTATGTGCTAGTTGATTTGTAATTCTTCCAGTTTTATAATTTTTTTCTCGACTCTATGTAACATTCAACTTTTTGCTGTTTCTTAAACTATATTCCTCAGTTTGACCAACGCCAGAAACAAATGGGGCTTCCAACGAGCGACGAGATGCAGAAACAGGAGATACTGAAGAAGTTCATGACCGAGGTTGATACGGAACGATAATTCTCTAGCGTAACACCCTCTCCTCTATTTGTAATATTTCAAAATCTTTAACTGATGTAAAACTCATATCGTTTTGCAGCATCCTGAAATGGACTTCTCCAGGGCGAAAATCAACTAAGGCAGTTGGCCTCCTTACAACATTCTGTCATAGAATACACAGTTGGATGGGAGCAAACTGCATAATACAGCTCACTTGATTCAGTTGCTTGTTGCTTGTTGCTTGTTGCTTGTTGCTTGTTGCTTGAATTTTCGCTGGTTTTAATTTTCAAGAACCTCGTTGCTTCTCTTCTTTCCTGACTTTTATGTATATACTTTTTCTTTAGATGGGCTGTGCAAGTTTCCCCTACTTTTCAGATTAATACAATCAGGTTTTTATGTCGGTAGATTAAATTTTGAGTAATTGAGAAAGTGTGATCCTTAAGTCGTCATTAGCGCTGTATTTGTTCCTTAAATTCAGTAATTACGGTAGTCTCAGCTCTAACACTGTTGCCATCCAATGAAAAGGAAGGGTTATCAGTCGTCCAATATTCTCCTCTGGAACCCCGGAAACGACATCAAAATCATTTTCGGAATGTCGTTTCAATCAAAAGTTGTGTGGATCCTACCCCGTCCCAAATTGTCCATTTGCAATAAATGGAGTCACCACAAAATGGCATTGCCAGACAGTGATCCCTTTGTTTCTTCTGCTCATCTTTCAACTTTTTCCTTGCACATTGTTTCAGGGACCCCTTCACAGAAACATATGCATATTTTTACTTTATTGTCTCTTTGAAAAAGGAATAAGAAATTCATCGGCTCCCTATTCTTCACAATATAACTCCATAAATACTTTAACACTCAAAAAAGAAGAATTTTAAAAAGATTACACCAATGTGAATCGGTCGGGTTGGGTCTGTACCTTCCGCACATTTAGTCATTTACTCATCTTTTTTTCCTTCTTAAAAAAAAATTAAGTGATTTTAACTCTGCTTACCGTTGTTTGAGGCATATTCTTGGGATTATAGGCCCCTAAAAAGGATGTTCATGAGTCGTACGATATAAAACAAATCAAATTCACAGCATCTTATGAAAAAGAATTCGTTCTTATCAATTGAGCTAAGAAACATAACCTAAACTGCTTACGGCAATAAGCCTATAGAACAAAGAGACGTGAGGACGAAAATGTCGTGATCGGGGAAAAAAAAAAAAACCCTTAATACTAGAGACTAATACCTTAGTAAGCTGCTAAATTGAATAGTAAGCATATAGATGTTACCATCGTCTAGAAATTAATGCCTCAACTACCTTTGGGCTTGATTGAAAACTACAAGATTCTCTAATATATCTAATTCATAACAAATGTCATGCTTATAATTAGACATTTATTAAATAGAGGGGGACAAACACATATATATAAATATTATGTATGTATTGTGGACAACATCAATTTTTGGCTTGTATGATTAATGTGACATTGTATCATACAAAAAACAATCTATCATGAAAGGAGTGAGTGCGGTTAGCTTCTTATGTTTGATTGAGAAGATGGAAAAACAAAAGAAAAAAAAGTCTAATGAGATAATGATTTCATATGAAAATGAGTTTGGAGCAAAAATTCAACATAGTCATTTGAGCTTTTTCTTTTATATATATTTTGACACAACTAGTGGACATCACAAATTACCCCTTATACAAGTTTCCTTAGCATATGTATGACATCAAAATGTCTATATGTTTTAAACATTTTTCAAAAAAAAAAGTAAATTTTTGGTTGAATTATTAAAAGACGTTATGAGGGGAAGTGAAAAGATTTGATGATATGCAAGGAAAATATTATTTCGAGTGAATGTCGATAATTATATGTATAGGTGTCTAATATGAAGGGTGTTCAAAAAAATGAAATTAACTCTTACAGGATTTTAAAGTACCCAAATAATATAAAGATCCAAAAATTCTTTAAGTTGGATTAGATCGCATCCGACCCGTAACCACATTGTTGATCACCCAATATTTGAAATTTTGATATTAAGTTATGTGGATTTGTACAAGTATAAATAATCGATCTTATGAATACTCTATAGTCATTTTGGACCAAAATATGTTATTTTATTTAAAAAAAATTATATATATTTTTTATTTAATCTCACACCCAAGTAAGCCTAACCTAGTTGGTTGTATTGGTTTGTGTAGGAGTAGTTGATGAAGTTGAGTGGTGTTTTGTCCGATTATTATAATTAGTATTATAAAAAGAAAATTGGGAAATGGGAATTGGGAGTGACATAAATGGGAATTGGGAGTGACATCTTTTCTGTCTTGTCTCTACAATGTGTCGGATCACATCAACCCTCCAAAACACACACACACGCAAGAGAGTGCCCCAGTGTGGAAAACTCATGCCTTTACTCGGAAGGAATTTTTTTTTTTTTTTTCCAGAGTGAATAATAATTTACCTCTGATCTTGAATAAATTATTTTAAAAAAAAATTAAAATGGTAATTTAATTTTTTATATTTTTTAAAATAAAATAATTTACTTTTCTATTTAAGGAGGTAAATTGGCTTATTTTAAAAAAACATAAAAATGTAAACTGTTGTATTTTAGAAAATACAGGGAGCTGGTAAATTGCGATTTTTTCTTTCATAGGGGAATAATTTATTCATTTGTAACATCATAAGGGGGTTGTTTGTATTTTTTTTCCTTTTTTTTATGAAAATGGTATGAATTAATGTATTTATACTATTATAAAAAGAAAAGTCCTCCACACTCACAAAAGGCGGTTAGTGACACCGTCGCACCAATTTTTTGTGAAGACAAATATGTCCTTCATGATAAAATAACTAACTTATTTAACTTTTAAAATTTTAAATTAATTGATAAATTATTATTTTTTCTTTCTTTCATTTTATTAATGTAAATGTATTGATTTTTATATTTTATTATTATTTATAATATATTTTAAAGCTTGCAAGATTATTTATTATATGCACGTAAAAACGACGTGCCACATCAGCTAGTTTATTGAAATTGGAAGAATGGAGGCAGGCAAGCAATCAACAGTATTATTCCCCACTACCATCCATTAACTTCAAAACCCCAACTTCCCTAAAGAAAGAACGATGAATTTGGGGCGTGTGTGTGTGGAAGTGTAGTGTACAAGAGAAATTGTAACTCAGTAGTTGTATTCACATTTGTCTCTAATTCAAAATGCTTTGATTCCACACACTAACTATTAAACTTCATTACCACTTTCATTACTAGATGTACGAACGTCTTCAGAAATTCTAATTCAAATTAAGTTTGGAGGACCTAAACTAATGATATGTGATTGGTGTATAATTCAAGAAAACTGATCAATTACATGGTAAGTGTATCATATTTACTCTATAATTAGTCTGATTTGATCATTTTTGTGCGTCTGAATTCCTAATTCTCCTTAACCCATCTCACCACAATAATGATTGGTTTTGTGCCTCAACTTTAAGAATTATATAAGATTTATGCATGTAGTTTAAACCATTTCAATAAGTTTTTGGAAATCCTAAATTTGAATTGAGTGTGTGATGAAGAATGTATGTATGATAAGTTGTTGTTTCTGTGGGGTCCCAAATTATTCCCATAAAAACCAAAAGAATTACTCATGAGGAGAATGAGAGCACTCCCACTCCCACTCCCACTCCCATTCCCATTCATTCCCTTCTTTCCTCCACAACCATCATCCAATTTTCCTTCTTTTTTGTCTTTTCACATTTCTTGAAATTTTATTTGAGAATAAGGAGAGGATTCTTGAAATATGTATATGTTATTATTATTATTATTAATTAATTTATTGTTCTTGAAACTCATCATCATTTAATTGTATATGAAACTTCATCTCAAGCAGATTCAACTTCGACTGATTAATCAATCACATAATAAGTTTAAAAATTTTACATTTTTTTTAATTATCGAAATAAAATTCAATTTGAATAAGAGTTCTTTAGATGTACGATAATTATTGTTTTAGAAAATTCTGATCCACCCAAAATATTTTTTATAAAAAACAACGAAATTATATTGGTAGGGAGAATCGAGGTCGACAAGTAATTCTCAAATGTCCTTGTCCAAATTTATATCCCATACTATTAACTCTCCACGTGTCCAAATAGATGATATGTAAAGAACAAAGAATCATGCCAAATCAAAAGAACTCATCATAAGCTGTATCCATATATATATATTTCTTTTTAAATTTTCTTTTCTCTTTGGTATAATTCCTGATGTGGAATTTTAAGGTTGTAAGAGCAACATGTAAGTACGTACCCCATTTCCCATTCCTCCAAACACCACATTAGACATCACTCAAAAGTGGGCATACAGTACTCCACTCATCCTTACTTCAAAATTCTTCCCCTTTTCCCCTCACTTTACAGCTCAATTCCAAGAACATCAGATTCCCATTTACAGCTTTTAATTGCAAGATAATTTAAAAGTATTTGACCCTAATTAAGATTGCTAGTTTTCCATTAGTGGGATTCTAACATTCTTGATTTTTACAAAGTCAAATTGTATTGGTTTTTATTGTTGAGGGATGCCTAGTTGCATCCAATGCATGGGTTGATAACTGTTCTCTTTTTGCCCTTCTTTTGTCCTTTTCTTGTGTTGATTATTCTTGTGTTTGCTTATTGGAAGTAAGTACCATGTCGACGATATGTAATGTTTTATGCTTGATTTTAGTAATGATTCGAGCTAGTCCAGTTTTAAGTAGTTGTGTGATTGATAATAATGTCTTTTAGGCCACATTTACTTGGAGTGATGTGATTAAAATGGGATATATTAAATTGTGATTACTATCATGAAAAAATCACATCATCTACCAAGCTTGAAGCACTAATCACAAGCTAATAAAAAATAAAGTAAACAAAAAATAAAGGGTGATAATCACCCAAAGTAAAGGTGCCCTTAGTACATAGGTGAAGTCGTTTGTCTATTTTTGGTACTATATATAATTTGAGCAACGGTCGTATTTTTATGTAAGATTATAATGATAATTTTAGATCATTACAAAAAAGAATTTAGTTCAAGAATTGTCAATGCTCTAGCTACTTTTTTCCTTTCTTTAATCCGTTGAAAAAATTAAACGTGACAAATTTTTGGGTTGAAGGAATCCAAATAAATCAAAATTCAAATGGGTCGATTCAGAATGAGTTTAAAAATTATGGATCAAAATCATGTTACAGATCGAATTTGTCTGAATTCGAACACGTCCAATATGAAAATCTCATTTTCTTTATTTTTCTCAAACTGCTGACTGATCTTGTCTACTAAAACTTAATGGGTCGAATCCAGTTAAATCCAATCCACCTCATTCAAAATAATTAAATTGAGTTGGATCTACGGATCTTAACCTACATGGCCACTTAAAATAAAACATACCAATCATATTACCGGACTGGGTCTAGCTAGAACAAAAGTGCTTATTCTTGCTACGACTTTGCCTAAATGGAGTTTATTGAGGAAGGAAGAGAGAATTTGACAACTTTTTTGTAGCTGAATCTTTTTGTGAGCACGCTTTTAGGTCAACTAAGGAGTTTATGGAAAGTCTAGAAAACAAACTTTTTGTAGAAGGTTAAGGGTCAAGTTTCGTGATTGTACCAATCACAATTGAGAGAGGATGCCTCTTACTTTGTGCAAAACGACAAAGTATTTAGATTTATGGGCATTTTTTGGCGTACAATAATTTTATATTTATGGGGAATAAATAAAAATAAATAAATAAATAAAATTGGGGGAAGTGTAGGACAGGACCTTTTGTCCCCCCTTTTTGAAGCTACTACATTCTCAATTCTATGTACCTTTCTTGTTTTCTTTAATAAAGGAAAAAGAAAAAAGAAATTTTTTTGAGTTGCAACTTTTTGATAATGGGCTAACGTATTCCATGACGTATTTTAATATTTTGGTCACGTACTAATTTATTTGAAGTTTACTCTCTTAATATTTTTTTTCCACTTTTGATGTTTTAGTTTATGTTAATTTCAAATTTTAAATAGTGGTTTGGGTCCGGGGTTGGAGTGATCTGAAGGGTAATCCAATTTAGAGATATTTGGGATTTGAAAAGAACGAACAGATTGTTAGGTTTGTTGGGAGGTTCTCGACTAAAATTATCCTATGATGTAGGTATATTGGGTGGAAAATTAAGGAGAAATTGAGTAGTATTTCTTACATCGTACTTTGGCACAAAGCGGTTCTGAGGTACCTATAGAGTCATTTATCCATACAAGTGTGGATCTACGTACCATGATCTCAGCCTTTTGAGTGTGGAGTGAATTGTGTCCCAGGTCAACGGTTTGGATTAGAATAGATCCAAATACAAAATGCACGAAATCCTTGTCTTGTTACGGCATTTTGCTTAATCTTTTCATTATCTGTATTCATAGATCCCATCAAATAGTGTTTAATTATTTTTTACAAAAGGAAATATATTGTGTATGCAAAAATTATCAATTAATTTTGATCAGACTGTAGTATTGTTGATATGGGCAAAAATCATCTTAAAAATTTAACACTAAAGTAAATCTTGTTCAATATTCGTTAGCATGCAATAAATCAAATAAGAAAAATCGAGCTAACGAGATTTTACCCAAATAATAAAGCTGAGAAAGTACACATGTGATACTATGATTTTTTTTTTTATTTTAGTAGTTAGAGAGTTGACTTTTTAATAGTTCTATGAACAAATCACTGTTGATGTAGTGATCTTTGTAATTAATATTAAAAAAAAGATCAATTAAAATATATTATATATATGCATATTAAGAATAATTTATAATAGTTGATCCTTATATTATTTATTTTAATTTAATTTAATTAGAAGAAAGTGGTGATAAGATAAGATAAGATGATGACCATAAGAATAAAAGGTACATCCCTATGGGCTATGATTATATTACCTTCCCTTCATAAACATCTACATGTGAACATGTTTAGCCAAAAATCTCTACTACTAGAGGTTAATGTTTTCTAGTCACCATGGCATCAATTGTACATCTTTTCAGCCCTCAATGTTTAGGTAATTGCAGAAATAATTCTGCAATTATTATTATTAAAATCAATTCAAACTAGGAAATTGAATGATAAAGCATGTTATAGCGACAATTTTGTATGTTCTCTTTTCATATCTGTGATGTACAATGCTCGAGATTGTTTTTTCTTGTTGACGAGGGATGATAATGCGGTCAGGTCTCGAGTGAGTTTGTCAGAACTCGAGACTTGATCTGTCAAGAAATTTTTGAATTCGGAATTTACCCCGTTTAGACACGGGGCTTGATGGGTTGGATAAAATAGCCTCGATTAAGTTTTTTCAAAATATAAAAATAATTTTTATTTCTTTTTAATAAAATACTACCATATTTTTGTAAATATGAGATAATAATACTATTGAAAAGTTGATTTTTTTTAAAAAAATTATTATGATTATGCTTTAGACTATAAAATTTAAGTTTTTTTTTAAATATGTTTTATTTTATGTACACATTTCTTTTTATATATGTTTAAATATATATAAAAAAATCAAAACAGTCCTTAATTTCGGGTCGAATTCAAAATACTAAGACCAAACCCACTCTGAAACAGAGATCTAACCTGAATCCATTGTCATCTCTGTTTATTATTTAAGACAAATATTATTAAATTATAGTTTATTTTTATCTTCTGAATTAATCTATGCTTACATCAACAAGTATCATAATTGAAATTTATTCACTAATAATCAATACAAATTAAAGTAATACTTACTTCTTCTTTTTTTAATGAGAGAGACTTTCATGGTAAATGTATATATAGAGAGAGAAATAATTTCAATACTTGGTATCTAAAAATAGAGTGAAATATAAAATAATAATTAAAATAAAAAAAATCCAAATAAAACAAATTGTACTACTTACATAAAGAAGCCAAATCAAACAAATAGTACTACTTTGAAAATGGCCCACCACTTCCATCTGCATCCAAAGCCATTATTGATGAACTATGTCCTTATTTATGGGGCTCATCATACCACATTTCCAAATTATGTAAAAGTGGGGATGGTTAAGTCATTTTCAGTCGTATAATTGTAAGTTTGATTTCTCCTGTCAATACGAATGCAGTGTTGACAAGTAATTTATAAATACCATGTAAAGAATCTGATCTCTAAAGCAATATTTTAACCTATAAATAATAATTAAAGTCGAAGTCGTTCGAATTTTCATATAAATAAAAGGGAAAAGATCCATATGAAAGTGGAAGTATTTATAGTAATAATCATGACTATTTCAGCTAGTGATAAGTCCATTAATTTTTGGTCACTTTTTACCAATAAAAGGGAAAAGCTAAATGTGGTACTTGAAAAGTGTCAACACTAGTTGTAGTAATTGCAAGTGCAAGTTTGGTTTTTAGTAGGGCATATATGTCTTCCACACATGCCAATACTCTCTACTCCTTAGACTTAATTTAAGCTATAAAAAATATTATTTTATAAAAAATGTAATTTTTTAGTACCTTTTTAATTAATCTAAATAATAAAATATCAAGAATTTGAAATTTTTATTTGAACTATATGTAATCAATAAACATAAACTATATTATTAAATAATATATGATATTAATAGGGGAATACAAAGTGTGAACCTAAAAGACAAGTTTTGTCCTCCAGAAATACAGAATCCAAAACACTCCAAGGGTTCATGTTTCTAGGAGAGGGTTGAGTTGGCCTGGCCCGACGACCTGATTTATTATATGTGGGTTCTAAACTCATCTAACGGTCATTTACTGGATATGTGGCCAGTACAGACTCTGACACATAAATTTTTATAAATCCGTGAAGGGTCCATTCAATATATATGTATTTTATTAAGATTGGATTGCATTGCAACCCTATGACCTTGAACTCTAAACTGATTTTAACGTTGGAACATTTTAGTTTTGGATCATCTTAGCTAGTTTAACGCTTTATGTGCAAGCCAATCATATTCACTCATATCGAGATACTCATCCATGCTCATGCTCTCTATCAACAATAAATTACCATCAAATCATTACTAGATTATTGAGAAACCCAATCAAAAATATTTTAGAATTTATTAAACTCATTGGATTCGAATCGAATCCGATTGGAATGGACAATTATGGATCTAAAACTAATTATATTCCACTAACCCCAAAAATTAAAAATTTATTACAAGATCCCTCCCTTCTTATTAAATATATAGAGACGACAAATTGGGCTTTGCTTGGGCCACAATTACCGTCTAGGTACATTCCTGCATTTCAACCATCATCCATGTTCCTCCACAAATCCTTGGAGACTCTCAAAATTCGAATTTCAGTAAAATAATTCAGTTAATATTTCATATCAATTAATGTAAAAATAATTATAATATTTAATGTTCAATAATCTCAGTTGTGTATCCATGAATTAGCAATAAATATACATAATAAAAATTTGAAAAATACTCAAATCATTCTCTACGCGATCGAATTTAAATCAATCATATGAGTTAAATCATTCAATAAAATTTGTTCACAATAATAAATTTAATATTCTTTTTAATGAATTTACTAAAATATTCTTCGTATTAGCACGCCTCTCGACTTTTGCCACATTTTTTTATTTTATTTTGAACCCATTATCCCATAATTGATAAATTTACCAATAAAAATAATTATTTGTATTTTTTAAATATTTCAATAATTAGTTATTGCGTCAGAGTATTTAATTTAGAAGTTGGACATAAATTTGGTGGAGGAAGAATGAGAGTGTAAGAAAATTGTTCAGTGTCTGAATGGAAACCAAAACACACACTCCAAAGAAGCAACCAAAATCAGATTCCTTTTCCAACTCGCTCTTCTCTCTTTTTCTCTCTCTCTCACATCGACACGCTTGTTTCTTAGCTGCGTCTGCTGCAGCTGCTGCTGCTCTGTTTTTGGCCTCTGTCTGACACCTTTAAAAGCCCCCCTTCCTCTCTTCAATCTCTTCTCCCTCAATCTCTCTACTCTCTATTCATACACTTGGCAGAATCCCTCTCTCTCTCTCTCTCTTGGGAGTGTTTTAAAAGAAAGAAGAAAAAACAAGAAAGAGAAGTGAGAGTAAATGTATGCAGAAACAGGAGGGCTAATGTTCCCATACTTCCACAACTTCCCTCAGCAATTTGAAGACTTTTACTGCTCCCACAAGCCCAATGTTTCTTCGGTGATTAATCTCTTCTTCATCTCCATTTTTTTTTTTTTTTGAGTGTGTGTTTAATATTAGAATGCACCAGTTTTCAGCTCCTTCCTCTTCCTTTTGTGAGTTTTCATAGTGATGATGATTGTTTTCGATTATTTGAAGGTCGGTTGTTGTATTTCTGGGCTTCATTTTCATCTTTATCATTTAAATTTTTGGGGGAATTTAATGAACATTTTCAAGAATCTTTTTGCTTAATTTTTGATGAATTCTCAAGATTTTCTGTGTGGAAATTGAAAACTTGACTTACTTGAAAAAGGGAAAAGGAAATCGAAAATGCCAAGATTCGATTTATCAATAGAAGGAGCATAAATGGAAAGCACTTAGGAGTTCTTTACACAAGAAAACAAATGTTGGAATTTGATATCACAATCATTACTTCCGTGTTCTTCACTCACCATCCCTTATGCCCTTGAGCTCATTTTCCACACACACAAACGCCTCTTTTTCTGTAGTTTTTATCTTCCCCACCGCACTTATGCTGATTAAAGGTGAAAAGTTGGGGCCAAAAGCTAAACCTCATCTTTTCTTTAACACTTGTAGCTAAAGGGTTCTTGTTTTTTTTTTCCAGTGGGATTTCCATTTCTAGGAAAACAGCATTTCTATTTCCCTTAAAGTGTTATGATCCAAGTGTCTCTTGCTTTTCATCTGCTACACCCTATGCTATTTGATTTCATATGCTAGACACTTTCTAGAGGTCGGTTAGTCTTCTTCTTTACACATTGAAAATCTTGGCCTGAATGACAGACAACTGAACAATTTTTTTTTTTGAACACTTTCAATCATTTAGGATGCTTTGTCTGAAATCGAAAGTAGGTGACAATGTCTAGTGGCCAATAATGTTCTCTGTCTGCTTCTTTTGTCTGAATCCCTGTAAATTTGAATTTTCTTACTTAGCCGCCTCCTTTTGTAGTATATGACGTATGCACATATTTGTTTGGCAACTTCAACTTCCAGAACAACTCCCTATTGGTGCTTCTTTGTCCTGCATAAGTATAATAACCAGCTTAAATAAGCAGCAAAGCATGTGGTTTACAAATGTTCCCGTTAAAGTTTTGTATAAGTACCTGAGAGAAGTTGGGAACTTGTACCCTTTTGTTGGGATTCGGATTAGACACTTTGTACACGATCATGGATACTAAATAATTGTGTATCATTGTGAGCATTTCTAAGTTGTGTTTGTAACTACTCTAATAGAAAGCTGCATGCATGTAGTAAAATGCTGGTTGTGTAATAATCCTGGTTCACGTTTACGCGACTTATTTCATATTTTAGTTAGTGGCGTCAGTATAGATATAAGTCCTCATGCCACTGCAAATGCCTTGTTTTCTGAATCTTAATGTAGGGTATACCGAGCTGCGTCATTCAGACATCCGCGGTGTCCGATTACAACCTCTGGGCAGAAGGAGATCTATTCAAGGCTCCTGAACCTGTGATTGAAGAACCAGCGATGGGCCTTGATCCAGTGACGGCTGCCATTTCAATGATTTCTTGTGGAGAAGATGTTATGCCCACCCAGTCGTTGGCCGTTTCAGATATTGAATCGTCGATTCAGAGTGGGCAGCTCCTCAGTGAGGTTTTCTATGAATGCAGAAAGGATCTTTTGGCAAAGGAAGGGAACGAAATGCCACTCTCTGAAGTCCTCAACATCAAAATTCCCACCGACAAAAACATGACTGCTGATGAGAAGTTGGTTGCTGAGAGTCCGTTCCAGAAGAGTATTAGTTCAAGTTGTCTAAGGTCAATGGAGTGTGTGACCGAGGCTCCGGTGAGGCCAAATTTTCTCGATTTTCCTGTTATGGACTTTGGGCTGCTTATGGAATGCGAAGAGCATTTAGTGAAGGAGACATAAAGGTCAAGTTTACCAACTCTAATACTGCCTTCTATCTAATCATCTCACGTACGAGAAAGATATATACTTGAGTAATTCTAAACATACAGCTGCAAACAAATATCATTGACGTTTTTGGGCAAGATGAGATCATTCTCATAATTGAACCATACACATTTATTAGTTCCATGACAAAGTCTACGAACTGAGAAATGTTTAGATGTTTCTGACCTCTTCGACAGGATAGGGCAGGGTGATTGATTCTGAGTTTTTATGACAGACTCTTGGTAACGGAAATATAAACTTCCAATCTCCAATGGAGCAACCTAAAATCGTGAGCGCTTTCACTTCTGAAGATCGCAAGGAAAAGCTATCCAGATACCGGAATAAGAAGTCCAAGAGAAATTTCGGCAGAAAAATCAAGGTATATTTTTTAATGGGTTTTCACTTCTGCTGCCGGAAAACTGATAGCAAGATTCTAATTTCATCAAATTGTAGCTTTTTTTACATGTATTGATCTTAAACTATGCTTAAGCTTGGTTGTTGGAGGTTTTAACTCTTTGGAACTTACTCGGACTACACTTGTGTTTCGTTTCTCTTCAGTACGCGTGCAGGAAGGTGCTGGCTGATAGCCAACCAAGAATTCGCGGAAGATTTGCAAAGACGGAAGACACAGAAACTTCCAAGAAACGATGACTGCTATGTGTACGAGAAAGACCAAGTTTTAGGAGTGTAGTACTTAGACTTTTATGAGGTAAAGAGTGTAATCCCATGGTAATGATAGTCGTCAGTGTTGTGTTAATGGAAGCTTTAGACAGGATCTAAATAAGCTTGACCTCAGATCTAGCGAACTAGTTTGCATCGTTGTAACCGCAATAATCTCCTATGTAGATCATATATATGCTCAGCTAGATTTGTACATAATGTTTGTTTAGTAATGAAATAATAAAATATAAGATGTATTTGTAGTTTCCGGTTGTTCCCTCATCAAAATCCTTTGCAGGCTATACAGCTTGTCTGGTTGATATTTAGGATGTATGACAATTTATGGAAACGTATGTGTTTGTGTTGGGATCTGGTTTGAAAGTTGGATCTCATGTAATAGTAAAACCAATGCAGTCTATATAGGTGTTTTCGGAAACTTAGGTCATAATATTATTTCCGTACATCTGCAGAAGTTTTTGTTGTCAGTTAATGTCAGATCTCATTCTCCACAGCCTAACAGAGGCTTCGGACTTTGACTCTTTAATTATATAACAAATATAATATACTTATTGTGTAATTAATATATAATTTTAAAAAAATAATTAATTGTATGATGTGTTGATTTGGTTTGGGCTCAAAATTTTAGCTGAGTTTTGCGTCCAAGATTTGGTTTGGGCTTTCATTTGTAGCCCACGGTACTGCTTTTCAAATAAGACCACACATGCAAAGCAGATTTGGTGGCTGCGGACAACCTCAAAGCCACGAACCCATTCTCAATAGTTCCATTTTGCAACCACTTCAATGCTTAAAGACTTGACAAAAATCATAAGAAAGCGAAAGAGAAACAGGCCAGAAGTTCATTCGCAGTTGGAGAGGAGGGAAGCCAATAGATCCCAGAATTTTCAACTAGGACAGCACTTCATATAGCTGGAAACTGCCCTGTTTCCTTCTCGGACTTGCCAAAGCTTGAATCCAAGACGGAAAACAGAGTTTCTCCTCTACAGGTTGGTGTCGCGGTGGTCGAATGTTTTGCCGCCACCACCTCTATTCCTCCCCACCACCACCACCACCCTCGCTCGTTACCCCTAATCTGCCCACCCCTTTTGGCGCAATTTGAACCAAGATCAACGTCACTCAATTTTTCCATCCTCCTCCCGGTCCCATCGCCAAAGATCATAAAATTAAATTTAAAAAAAAAAAAAAAGAAGAAAGGATTGAAGTAATTTCAAAAAATTCTACTCAATTTAATATTTTCATGAACTTCAGACTATATCAGAAAAAACAAGAATTTAATGAAAAAGAAAAAAAGTTACCTTTTGAAACACTTTCCTCACCTTTCATTCTCTCCTCAACTGAAAAAACAAAAGAACATAACTAATAGTATATATATACATATATATATATACCTTATCATCCTCTCTCAGCCACAACCACCACCTTCCACCCCCGCCACGACGGGTTCTCCTCCTACCACCACCCACCACGATGGCCTGCCCCAAATTTGCCTCACCAAAACACCTACCCCTACCCGCATTTGACCAAGCATCCACATTTCGGGCACCTACTACACGTCCAATTTCTTTATCAACTTATGCTTCTCTACTTCAGGTTTGGACCAAAATTGAGATGCCAAATCGTACGCCCTTTTCCTCCGCGCTCAACACCACCACCAATCTCACCGCCGCCACTCTACTCATCATCTCCGCCGCAAGCACCACCACCATCGTGGTGGCCGCTCGACTACTATCTCACCCGACATCCGTCTGCAGCCCGAATCATCAATCGAGCTGCATGTTCCATCCTCCCAACCTTCAAATATACACTAATTTTATTTATTTATTTTACTCATCACCCCTTTTCTCATCCGTCCGCCGGAAAACAAAATCCGGCCAGTCATACAATTTCAATATATATATATATATATATATTGACCGGAACTCAAAATTTCCATCTCATTTCAATAAACTTCAAATTTTGGTCTCTAATTTCTTCCAAGTTAGATGGAATTACTCATGCAAACCTATAATAATCCCAAAAAAAAAAAAAAAAAAAATGTAGAAACATTTTTGTCCAACTTTCTTGGAACACACTCCTCTTCCACCCGCATCTGCAAAAATAAATAAATAAAATAAAAATAAAACCTTAAAAAAGCCCAATGCCATGTCTGTACCAGGTTGCCACCATGTCTATAATTCTCAACATTGGGCTCTCAGTGCCCGCGGCGCAATTTAGCATTACATTGTTGCAATCCGCAATCATAACGCCCGAACCTTCCCCCTTCCCAACTCAATCTCTCTCTCCTTTTCAGTTTTCTCTCTCTAGAAAACTTTTCCTCGGTCTATACATACACCACTCTGTATCTATATACCAACCTTAACTCTACATGGAATTAGGAAATCTGCCGCTCCAAAAAAAATTTATCCTTTATTATTTATATATATATATAAACTGGCCTATACATACACTTTGATGTATCTATAAGTATGCGTATATAAAATTATACTCCTATTTATCTTTCTCTCTCGTCGACTTACAGAGCAGTTAGAGAGAGAGAGGGATGGTTTTGGAACAGAGATCCCTATTCTGATAGTGCTTCTCTCTGAACGCCAAGAATCGTGAATTTCTTCAAGTAAAGGAACGATTTTCTTCTATTTTCCTCATTTGAGTTCGAATTTGCGTTGATTGCCGGTGGAAATTTATCTGCTTTGACTGTGTGTGGAGGTTTCGTATGCTGTTGAAGACTTTGGAATCGTGGTTAGGGTTTTGAATTGAGTGAATTTGGGAGTGTCCCAGGAGGATGATAATAAAGAAGAGCTTGAAATCGGTAATGCCGATTTTGAAACGGTGCCGAGTCCGAGACTCGGCGGGTGATGACGACGAGTCGTCGGCCAATCGGAAGAAACGGAAAATTGCCACTAGTTATTATCCCCTGCATCTTCTTGGAGAGGCTGCCGCTGGTA
The DNA here is from genome assembly GCA_034509725.1 of Sesamum angolense. Classification (NCBI taxonomy): domain Eukaryota; kingdom Viridiplantae; phylum Streptophyta; class Magnoliopsida; order Lamiales; family Pedaliaceae; genus Sesamum; species Sesamum angolense. The sequence goes on from JACGWL010000016.1 coordinate 828,616, forward strand.
TAATTCCATTCAACGGCTATGGAATTCATAAAATCCTCTCTAACTCCGGCCCCGCGGATATTGGAGGTGACAGAGACGGCGGCGCGGCTTCGGAATCAAGGTGTGTAAAGTCAAAATCGAAGGAGGTCTCCCGGCCACCGCTAGTGAGAACTTCGAGGGGGAGGGTTCAAGTGTTGCCGTCGCGATTCAATGATTCAATTCTTGATAATTGGAAGAAAGAGAAGAATATTAGTAAGAATGCGGCAAGAGACTCTGCTTTGGATACAGAATATTTACCTGCCAAAGAGAAGGATAACAAATTCAGCTACAAAACCCCGAGGACTCGGGGGATGCAACCATTAATAGGAAGCGGAATGATGAGAAGATTAATAGCTATCAATGTCGTAAGTTTTCGCCATTGTCAGAGGATGAGATAGCAGAACTAAGGAATGACGGATTCAGAAGTTGTGATGTTAAGAAGTATAACGGTTCACGAGATTCATTGACGACATTACAGGAACAGTTTGAGGATGATGAAGAGTTGGAAGAGTGTATACAAATAAGTGGCGTTGATAAATTGTATAGTTCAAAGGATTTTGTTGAAGGTGACGTAGTGTGGGCGATATCCGGGAAGCATTGTCCTGCTTGGCCAGCCATCGTGCTCAATCAAGAGTCCCAAGTTCCTCAGCAAGTTTTCAACTTTCGTGTTGCTGGCTCAGTTTGTGTCATGTTCTTTGGTTATTCAGGAAATGGAACACAAAGGGTAAAGGGTGACCTTTTTTTTTTTAATTTTGTTTTTCTTTTTCTTTTTAAGCATTGGGTAGAGTGTGATTTGCCTTTTGTTTGCTTGCCATCCCTAACCATCAACTTAGTCTCAAACTTGATAAGGTTGAAGGCGTTGTTTTGATTATGTCTTTTCTGAGCAGGATTATGCATGGATTAAAAGTGGGATGATATTTCCATTTGTAGATTATGTAGACAGGTGCTTTTTTTTTTTCTCTCTCTTTTTTTGTTTCATTTTCCTTCTTAATTACAAGGAATATGTGAAGTTGGCATCAACATGAATTTGTTGGTTTAGATTTCAGGGGCAGACTGAACTGAATGATAGCAAACCTGGTAATCTTCGCTCTGCTATAGAGGAGGCATTTCTAGCAGAAAATGGCTTCAACGAAATGTTGATGGTTGAAATCAATGCAGCAGCTGGCAATTTGGATTATCTTCGTTCTCTTACAAGAGGGGTCTTTGAGGCTTCTGATTCAAATCAGGATCAACATTGTGACTCTGGAACAGGTAAGTTCAATTACATTGCCTGCTTATGATTTGCTCTTAGAACGGTAGTGACTGTATCAGTTTACCAGTGACTCAACATGTCTTTTCTGGTTTTTATTGGAAACTTCAATTACAATCCCTTCACTGCTCAAAGGCATGCATCCAATTTCCTTTATGTTTGAATATAGTGAAAGTAAATAAAGAAGACTTCCAAAGATGAACTTCATTGCCTTATTGGCACAGAATTAAGAAAAAATATTTTTCTAGCAGGACGTACATTTGAAGAAAGAATCACGATCTTGTGAAGGCTGTGGCCTGAGCATGGCCCCTAACTTGTCAAGGAAATCGAATAATTCGGCTGCTGGTACCAATCGTTTGTGTACTTCTTGTGCCAGGGTTTGTTGCTTGCTTTTCCTAACAAAGTCTTAAGTCATCCTCCAGAATCGTGCTCTTTCACAGTTCTTTCAAGTTTCTGTTAATGATTACTCCTTTTCTGTTTCAGTTAAAAAAAATGAAACACTATTGTGGAATATGCAAAAAGATACGGAATCAATCAGACAATGGAACTTGGGTAAGAGATCATGTTTAAGCTCTCGAAGGTTACTTTCTGTTTTGCTGATGGATATGTTGTTTTATTTTCCTAATGTGTCGCTTTACGTAAATTCAGGTGCGGTGTCATGGTTGTAAAGTTTGGGTCCATGCAGAGTGTGACAAATTTTCAAATAACAATTTCAAGGTTGTCTTCGTGCCCTTTATTTTTTCCTTCCTCTATGAGTATCTTTGTACAGATCTCTGTTGAGAATCTTGAATTTATTGATTTCTGAGATACCCTATTTGCTGGTTGTAGGATCTGGGAACCAGTGATTATTACTGCCCTGAATGCAAAGCTAGGTTCAATTTTGAACTGTCTGATTCAGAAACTTTGCAGGTTAAAGCTAAGTAAGTCTGCTGCCCATTTGGCTTAAATGTGTCTATTACTTGCTCTTTCACTTCCCAGTTTCTGAGAAGTATGATTTCTGGTGCAGAAATAACAAAAAGAATGGTAAATTCGCATTGCCTGACAAGGTTGCTGTTGTGTGCTCTGGCGTGGAGGGAACTTATTTTCCAAGTCTTCACTTGTAAGCATCAGTTGCTTTTCCATTTCCATCTCCTTTTGATATTTACAGGTCCTAAAGCGTGATTCATTTGCTGCCTAAAAGCAATAATGCTATCTTCTCCTCTGTTGCAGAGTTGTTTGCAAGTGTGGGTCTTGTGGAGCAGAAAAGCAGGCACTCAGTGAATGGGAACGTCACACGGGTTCCAGAACTAAAAATTGGAAGTCTAGTGTCAGGGTGAAAGGTTCCTTGTTACCTCTAGAACAATGGGTCTGTTCTTGAAGCTGATCCTTCATTTTCATATATTGTTTATTTTCCTGGAGCATGTAAGGGTTATACCCATCATGTAGTGTCCCAATGGTTTCCAGTTTATGTGATTGTCCGCTGACGGAAGACGTTTTTCTTTCTTGCTAACTGGCTTTTTCCTGATTTATTGCATCAAAGGCATCACTTCTAATAGATTTTCCCCCTGACAGATGCTACAGATGGCTGAGTATCATGAGCGTAGTCTTGTTCCTGCTAAATCTGTCAAACGTCCTTCTATCAAAGTGCGGAAGCAGAAGTTGCTTAACTTCTTACAAGGTTTCTCCGAAGTCTTCACATTTAAATTTGGATAGATGCTTTGTTCCGCCGTATCCACAGCAGCATGAATACACTGAATTAATTTTACTGTTTTCTGTTGGTGATAGAACATTATGAACCTGTTCATGCCAAGTGGACTACAGAGAGGTGTGCAGTGTGTCGATGGGTTGAAGATTGGGATTTTAACAAAATAATAATTTGCATTAGGTAACCTCAAACTTTGCTCCATAACATTTTCCATGCCATCAACTGCAAGTTCTAGAAATATACTGTTTCACAATTGAAGTTGCTTTTGTTACATGCCTGGTTTCCAGCAATGATGTGTGACTAGATGGTGGACAGTTGTTTCTCAATTATCTAGGTGTATCTCTTAGGTGAACTTTGATCTCCTAGATTTAATTCCGGCTCTTGAAGATTATGCATGAGGTAGATTGGTCAACTTCTGTAGGGACTTCCTGAATCTTTTCACATATTGGCTGACTCTGTACATTTTGAGCTAAATAAAAATCATCAATCATCTTGCTGTTTTGTTGGTTCTGAATATTTGATTAGGTGTTGCATCATATTCTTCAATAACACACTTCCATGTAAAAAACATAATCCTGTTTCTTTCATTACTCAGATGTCAGATTGCTGTTCATCAAGAATGCTATGGCGCAAGAAATGTTCGTGATTTCACTTCATGGGTCTGTAAAGCCTGTGAAACACCTGATATTGAGCGGGAGTGTTGCCTTTGTCCTGTGAAAGGCATGGATCTTATTTCAATCACTTAAGTTTCAAAATTAGAATAAACTCATCATATAGTGACACAGTTGCTATTTCAGTCTACTGATATTATGGTCCAACTTATTAGACCTGAGTATTTGATCTAGGCCTTCTTTTGTGGCATCTAAGTCCAGTGCCACTGCTGCTCCGCATTCTTTTGGTATGCCTCATTTGTCAAAAAGTTTTGAAGAATTTTTAGTTGGTTGGAGACATGAAACAGTGGCCTTGTATGTGCTTAAATTTACAAAAGATAGTTATGGAAGGGAAGAGGAAAGCAACATAAGATGTTACTGCAATCTGATCGCATTTATTATAGTTTGGCGCTGTGGTTTGTTATTCTATGCCTCAAAATAGTCTGTCAGACTTATCAAAGAGAAGAAACCAGTACAAACAAAGAAAATTATAATTTAAAAAAGTAGATATTGTGTCCTACTAATCTGTTATAATTAGACAAATATCCCATTATGCTTGAAAAGTGTAATACTTAGTGAAGCATATGTTCCTTTTTCTCGAATGACATTCGTTTAACTTATATTTCCTGGGAAATTTAGGTGGTGCGCTGAAGCCTACAGATGTTGCACCATTATGGGTTCATGTTACTTGTGCTTGGTTTCAACCTGAAGTTTCTTTTGCAAGTGATGAGAAGATGGAACCTGCTCTTGGAATACTGAGAATTCCTTCAAGCTCTTTTGTAAAGGTTCTGTTGTTCTCTCACTCCTGCATCATTTTAATTTTCAATTGCTTCCATAATTGAGTGATATCTATTCGATCCCTCATTCCCTCTGTTTGATTAGATTTTAATTGACTGTCTTTACCCATAGGAAAATGATTTTGATTTTATGTTCATATGCTTTTAGAATTATATGCTCATCTAATTCTGGATGTTTCCCTGATTCCTCATATTTCAGATTTGTGTAGTTTGCAAACAAATTCATGGTTCCTGTACACAATGCAGCAAGTGTTCCACCTATTACCATGCAATGTGTGCATCAAGAGCAGGATACCGTATGGAGGTGAAATAACTTGATTGACAATTCTTTACTTTTCATGACCTTTTGAACTAGTAGGAAATCTCGTTTTAATGTAGTGAATTGGAGTTTGGACATTGACGATAACAAAGTTGACAGTCTAATCTTATTTTGTCCCTTAATATTTATCCATAGAAGTTTGAAATGAGGTTTTGCTCCAAGTTGTTCAAGCATAGTGGTTTAGAGTTTTATTATTTCCATTAGGATCAGTCAACTTGACTTGTCAATGGGCTGATGGGTCTTCGATTTAGATTTTAAGAGAAAAATGATATTTGCTACTTTGTTACTTTTCTGGACATTCTATCACCTGTGTCTGTGCACAATTGCTGGCAACCAATTTGGGGTTGGTTGTGTGCTTTTATTCTTATGCTCTAAAGTGAAAGCTGTATTGGTTGTCAAAAAAAATCCACTTGTATGCCAATTGTGCCTTAACGGAACCCAATGAGAGATATGCTTCATTAACTGTGTTGTCAAATGCAGTTGCATTGCCTGGAAAAGAATGGGAAACAAATTACAAAAATGGTCTCATATTGCGCCTATCACAGGTACAGCTATGTGATGTTTCATCTTTACAGTACTTTTTTCCTTCTGTTTGTTCAAGGAAGAGGTGGTAGGGAAGTTTGAATTAGGGAGGATTCATTGCATGCTCAACTAGACATTACCTCATTTGGCAGCATCATTGCTCATCTATACTTTTTGCAGGACTCCGAATCCAGATACAGTTCTGATCGTAGAGACCCCTAAGGGGACTTTCTCCGCAAAAAGCATGCTTCAAAGCAAAAGGCACACAGGTGCAAGGCTAATTTCAACAAGCAGGTTGAAACTTGAGGAACCTCCTTCAGTGGATATTGAGGAGGTTGACCCATTCTCTGCTGCGAGATGTCGTGTCTTCAAAAGAGTAAACAAGGTTTGTACAACAAAATATTAGAATATGATTATTTGTTAATACTATATGCATATGACGGAGTAGGAAAAATGTAAAAGGGCTAACAATCCTGTGAAGTAATAGTGATTTTTATGGAAAATGCAATTTTTAACAATTTGTATAGCTTCCTAATCGTGTTCTAATATTTCCCCATTTTTTGTTGCTTGCCAGCAGACGAGAAAGGAGGCTATTGCCCATCAAATTATGGGACCGCGTCATCATTCTATGACTGCAATACAAAGCTTGAACACAAATAGAGTAAATCTCCTTACTAAGCTGCTTTTTGGATATGTACTCTCAACCTTATATGAAACTACACTACGAGAATCCTTGTGTTTAGCTTATCTGAAACCAACTGCTTACTTTTTTTCTTGTCTGGGACAGAAAATAGAGAAGCCTAGGATCTTCTCCACCTTCAGAGAGCGACTTCACCATCTACAGGTAATATTTAATTGTTGAATCTCAGGCTTGACCATAATAATTAACCTTCTTAATTCTCATCTGTCAATCCAGAAAACAGAAAAGGATAAAGTGTGCTTTGGTAGATCTGAAATACATGGATGGGGCCTGTTTGCTCGTAGGGACATCCTAGAAGGAGAAATGGTATTTTCTTTCACTAGTTACTGATCTATATTGATTTAAGACCAATGCAGAAAAGTATAGGATGATATATCATTTTGTGCATGTCAGTAGTCATATATGAAGGGACTTGTAAAATTTCATACCATTATGGCCAGGTTGTTGAATATCGTGGTGAGCAGGTCAGACGCAGTGTTGCAGATCTTAGAGAGGCACGCTATCGTACAGAGGGGAAAGACTGCTATGTAAGATGATCTCTTCTAAATTTGATTTTGTTCGACATAATTTCCCCTTCCGCCCACACCCACCCCACCCACACAAACCTGCGGAGAGTCTATCTGAAGCCTGAAATGTTCAGCTATTCAAAATCAGTGAAGAAGTTGTGGTGGATGCTACAGATGCAGGAAATATTGCTAGGTTGATCAATCATTCGGTAATTACTGTTGAGATTGGGGTTTCTTGTATATCTTGCAGCCTCCTATTATGATGCTTCGTCTTTTTGGTTTAGAATCTTAACTAACTTTTACCTCTTTTCTCCAGTGTATGCCTAACTGCTATGCAAGGATCATGAGTGTAGGTGACGATGAGAGCCGGATTGTACTTATTGCCAAGACAAATGTGCTTCCGGTGATGAACTAACGTATTCTCTCTCTCTCTCTCTCTCTCTGTGTTTTACATGAGTCAACTGATGCAAGTAAATTTAATTACCAAAAGGAAAGACATAGCTAGATCTTTTACAGTTTGTTTTGGTGCATTTCCCAGGTATGACTATTTGTTTGATCCTGACGAGCCTGATGAATTCAAAGTCCCTTGCCTGTGTAACGCTCCAAATTGCAGAAAATTCATGAACTAGGCAACAACACAGTATAACCATTGTTTTCCTTGAAAGGGATCCTAACCGTCCTCGGTCAGCACCAGACTCACCAGTTAGGACACTAACTTTGTAAATTTTTTTCCGGTTCAAAGGAAAATGTAATTTTTTTCCCCATTTGTTTCTTCTAGGATATTTTATATAGCTAACGAACGACAGCCTTTGCACACCAGACGAAGAGCTTCAGGCATTTTTATAGATGGCAGAAAAGCAGCACATAAACCGTGTTAAAAATGGCATTAATTTTTTCTATTCTTTGACAGAGAAAACAAAGAATTGTTCATTACTTTGTTAAACAGTGCTGCTTCCCATTCTTTTTCAGTGATGATGCTGGAAAACAGCCTCAAGAAATTGCAGAAATGTGTAGCAGAATTCGCATTTAAACACGAGGGGTTTAGACATTCTCACACCACTCAGACAGCATAAGCAAAAGAAGGGAAGATCTTAATATTGGCAATTCCCAGTCTCAAATCAATATTAAGAAGAATAACGGACAATGGAGCAAGCACCTATATCCATTATTAATTTCCAGTACCGACGCACAAGAAATGAAGAAAATATTTTATTGAAAGAAGACGCAACTCACCAGTGACTTTTCAGAGAGAACTCAAAATAGCCCCCCGCTCACCGCTGTATCGCTATCAACTCCATCACCGCCCTACTCAAATTCCATTGACAATTCTGCTTTTCTTTGTTGTTCTTCCATATTCTTCTATCCCGCATCATGAGCACTCGGGGCACGGTTTTGGATCCACAACTTTAAACCTACACAAATCACAATCCTCGTCGGCAAGCAAATACTGGTTGTGAGCTGAGCCTGAGATTAGAGAAAAGTACATAAGAATTACCTCTTTCCTTTCTCTTATTATTGAGATGGAGATTCGGCAGAGGCCATTTCCCATGGGTTGGGTGGAAGTTCTGGAGCGCAAAGTAACATTGTCTCTTCTACCATATTTCAATAATCTGTGTATTATGCCTTCTCCTCGCCCTACTCCCTCTATTCACATAAACACATCCGAATAAATGTCCAATTACATTATAACATCACCACTTTCCTTTTATCTTACCTCCTTTTTCGTTTTTGTTTTTGGTTGGGGGGTTTCCCTTTATGTTTGTGAATGGACAAGTCTATAGTAAGCTCTCTCCATTCTATTCTACAAAAACAGTTGGAATTATTTTGTCATCTCCTTTGTTTTTATTGGAAAATTTAGATATGTATATGCCTCTCATATAAATTGACTCCACCATCACCCTTTTTTTTTTTTTTTTTCTTTTTGGTAGACAATTAATTAGCACCCAAACTTGTCAAATCAATCTCCTATAAAATAGAAAATCTAAATATATAATATGTACGGTGTTTGTGGGCTAATCTTATAAAGATGGTATTAAGAGTTCTCATTCTGCATTATCCAGTTTAGGTCTTTACGATTCTACCCCAATATTTTCAAAACCCTAATATATATGAAGTCATTTTGACTACAAAATTATTTTTGTGTTTGTCTATTGCTCGATGTTCAACTTTTGATATCCTAACATTTCTTACTGCCTTAAACGCTTTATCCTTTCAATCTATTTAATTTAAATGTCATAGAGCTATTACTAGGGGGTGTGTTATGAAAATCTCTTGTCTTGTTCATCCTACTCTAGGAGAATTTAAGATGTATGTTGCTTGCTAGAAGGGGCATATAATCAGGCTTATTTGTTTTAATAAAGAAAAAAAATTAAAGTCACGAATGGCATCTTCTTGAAGTCGTCTATTCTATTTAAAATTGCAAAAATATAATAAAATGACAAATCGTGGATAATTTAAGAATTGTTATCCACAGTTAAGTGATTTCCGGTTCGTGCAGTTGTAGAAGAGGCAGAGCAGGGCAGGGAGATATTTATTAAATATTGAAGGGGGGCGGACGTAGACATGCGGTGGGCTCATGTCGCAACGCTTCAACCGCTTTCTTACACGCAACTCTCACACGCTTCTTCTCTTTTTATTTTCACACCTTTCCTCCAATTCGTCCAGTTTTTCTTCGGAGCCCGACTGCGGTGAGGACCTACAAAATTCTCTCTCGTGAACCTGGCTGATAACACCAGCAAAATACAGATTTTATTTTTATATTTTTGGATATATTTTTGTGGTTTTTGGGTGTGATCGTGTGCGAGAAGTCACTAACGTAGCTTAATTTTGTGGTAATATCTGGGGTTATGACGTCGGTGACATGAGATTAAATTGATTTTGACTTTGATTTTTAGTGTCAAAAAAATTATGGAGCGATGCATTTCAGCAGAGTAATGTATTTATCATTCTATTCTACGGTTTGTTCTGGTTATTTTAGTATGCAGCAATGTGATTTCTACCAAGAGTTTGACTGATCGGCTTAATATGTTTTGATATGCAGTTGATGAGAATTGAGTCGGTAAATGAATTGTTGTTGTTCGGATTGTGATGGCGCTATCAGTCGGAGTATGCTCGAGTTCATCTTTTGATTTTGCTGAGGTGCCGTTTTTGAAATTATCAAGTTGTAGCAATTTGTCGAATCGACGAGGAGGTTTGCCTTTGGTTTCAAGAGATAATTGCCTTGGGAAGCAAAGGTCGAGTGTCAAGTGCTTTGCTTCGAACAAAAATCCAACTCGCGAATTAGAACCTGAGGAGAATGCTAGTGTAAGTTGCTCGGAGGATGACGATGATTTTAGCCATGTGATGAAGTTTAAGATGTCGGACTTCAAGATTCATGATCGTGTTAGCATTGGCCTCAGAGATAGGGTATGTGATAGTTTATTGCAAGTTTGCTCTTTTCTCATGCTATTGATGTTGTGTGATGGAGTTCTTAATTATTCACGGTGGTATGGTCTGGTTGTGGTTGCTATGCGTGGGTTGTGTTGGGATGCAGAGCGGCGAGGTGGTATATGAAGCCACAGTGAAGGAAGCTAGTAGGTTTGTTTCGATTTATGAACTCACCCTAGCTGGTCATTAATGAAAATATCATGAGAGACTTCAAAGTTTTAATTCTACTTTTTTCTAGTAATGCAGTCCACTGTTTGGTACGAGAGTTGTGCTTCGACAGCTGGTTACCACTCAGGCTAAGCGTAGGGGAAAACGGGCAATAGAAGTATGTAATTGTGATATTGTTGTGCTGCTTACTGAAATCATTGATCCCTGTCTGAATTTATTGTCTTATTGGAATTTTGTTTTAGGTGTTGAAAAGACTAGCACATCGTAGATTATTGTACCATTCTTACTCAATGCAAGTTCATGGCTACGTGTGCTCATCAACAACTGGCAGTTCATTTACTCTAGTTCATGGAGTAGGTTGCTTGCTCACGTCATTCCTGAATTGCTGACGTTATTTTCATTTTGGTTTGTTGGTTGATATCTTCAACTGTTAAAGAAACTCAACGTGTGTTCTGTACTGGACACAGTCACTTATGATGAGTGATTTTTCATGTTTGTAACTTAGTGGATGATTGAAGCAGATATTATTTCAAAGATTAACTGAGGATCCAAATTTTTAATGCAGTATCATGGTAGTTCTTCTCTGAGGCATTGGCTTCAACAATCAGATTGGCTTCCAACTCTGGAAGCTACTCTTGCATTGGATGAGGAGTCTGTCAGGAGAGTTGGAGATGACACAGTGGGAGGACCGGCAATTTCTAGACAGTTACGCCTTATTCGAATTTTTAATGCGAGATCTGTTGATTGGGGTATGATCTTTTCCCTATTATTATCCCAAATAAGCTATAAAATATTTTTCTTTGATAAGATTGATGGTTCACAATGTTTCTAATTCTTTTGGGTTGTACCAGGTGAATTACTTACACAGCCATGGACTTGCACATACAGAGTTGAGACTTGAAAATTTGCATATCAGCCCTGTGGATAGACATATCAAAGTTAGTACAATTACTCGTGTCATTAAATGGAATGTGAGCATACACGTATCTGAGATTAATCTTTTAGTAAGACATGTTGTCCACTTTACTGGGTTTGGTAGATTTTATATTTTCTGATCTATGAGGAACAATTTCATCATTCTCATATCAGTAAACCCCTCTCTGTATTATGCTTGCCACTGCTACCTTAGGTTGGCATATTGGGAAATGCTGCCGATTTTCATGACTGCAGCCCAGATGATGGCAAACTGGACAGCTACACGGATAGGCGAAAAATGATGATTGCGTTTGACATGAGGTATCATATTCAGTTTTATAATACATCTCATCTGCTTAGATCTACCACTATGCATTGATAAGATCCCTCTATTTGATTGTATTTGCAAGATGTGTTGGATTTATCATGGCCAAAATGGTTTTGAGGGATCTTATGGATCCAACAATTTTCGCTAAGTTCAAAGCATTTCTCTCCAAGGTAATTCCTGATCCATACGGATTGAAATCATTTGCTTCTGGCTGAAGTATCTAATCCTATCTCTCTTTCTTTCCCTCTTTTTTTCTTACTTCTCATTTTGTGGCTTCCCAGGGAAATGACCCTGCATGCTTGCGTGAGTTTCTGATCAATATTGTCATTAGAAACTCTTCTCTTAAAAATGTAGGATTCCAAGTGAGTAACTTTTTTCTTCTCAGACTAGCTACTTGTTGGGCCCAAATCCAGCAAGATGTGCTGATGCACAAAATCTCTTGCAGATACTTGATAGAAACTGGGGTGCTGGTTGGAATTTGCTCTCCTTACTTCTTGCAACCAAACCTTCAGAAAGAATAAGGTAGCTAAATGATATTATGGCCTTGCTCTTAATAAAAGTCAAATCTCTTCATACATGTATCAAATTGAGATGCCAATTGAAACGTTTTTTGAGCTAGTCTCCATAATGCTGAATGCAATGCATCCAGAACATGAATCCAAACTCTTTTCCTTTATTAATTCAGACTTTGTGCTTCCACAGTTGTTTAGATGCTCTGAGGCATCCTTTCCTGTGTGGACCAAAGTGGCGTGTAGATCCAACAATGGACATGATCAGATGGAGCCTGGGTTCCACTGCTGTTCGTATCGCAGAGGAATACATTTATGCCAGGCAGCAGGTTTTATAGAATTCTTGTCTCTCTAACTCATGTCAATTTTCTGCCTAAAATAATCTGATAGCCTGAGTTACCTTGAGGAAATTCCGATTTTATCTTGTATTATAGATTCTGGTAGACATGGAAAATGTTTTATATTCCATTCTCATGTTGACAGATCCAAACTTAGAGCTGTTGACGAATTGATAAAACATTCCTTATCCTAACAAAGGACAAGTAAATTAAATGTGTATTACAAACTCAATTTTTCTAGCCATAAACTATCAATGACTGGTGTGCTTTAGTGCACAAATTATTGCACGATCGTGATCTCTCACCAGACTAAGAGAATTTCTTAGAGAAGAGTGAAGACCAATTATTATAGATATATGGCAAGAAGAAATCAATTATCCCTTTGGCTGGAGTGCTTTCAGTGTGCAAACTGCACGTTTGTATGTATCTAGTGTTTGCAGTATGTTTTTCTTTTTCGCCAGTTGCTAGAAAACTTTGTTTTATAGCCACAATTCACACAGTTTTATTCTTTGGGCATTCCTTCTTGAATTCTTCTATTGAGCAATTTTCAGTAACCTCTTTTATCAACTTTTTTGTGTTTCAGCGGCGAAGAATTGCACATTTCGTTGAGCTGATGGAGATGCTAAATCCTCATCCAAAACCAAGGGTAAGAAATTTCTCTTCCTATATTATGTCAGTATTGTCAATGCTTTTCTTGTCTTCTTGGACCTACAATTTTCTTTCGTCTGCTGCATTATGGTATTCAGCATTGGCTGGAATTACTCCCTGGCAAATGGCGACTTCTATATAGCACAGGCCGCCATATAGGACTGACCCTCCGGCAGCCTTCAGTCAGAGTCCTCATTGGCGATGTGCACTTAAGAATAACAAAGCTTTCAAAACCACAAGTAGCTTTTTCAATAGAATCAGAGATTGGCTTCACAGTTTTGCTTGGTCAAGATTGGGCTCATGACAAAGCTGGAACAGGTGGAAAACTGCAAGTTAAATCTCTTTTCAAGTTGACAGCTGGGAGACGATTGTACATAAAGGAGGAATCGACCACCAGGATTAATTCAGCCTCACCAGATGTTAGGGATTCTATCCTTGAGAAATTGACTAATAAGAAGTGGAGAAAGATCATTCCCATAAAGGAATTCCCTTCAAGTCTACCAGTTGCAAAACTTGTTTCTGGTGATGTTGAGATTGCAATGAGTTTAGATGAGCCATTAACTAGAGACGTGGAAACCGCCAAGAATGTCATTCGGGAAGTGAGAATGCAAGTTCCACCTGAATTATTTGATCTGTCAAAAATTGTCTGTGGGACATATCTGGATTCGAGGTTGGTTGTCCTTCGAAGTGTGAATAGTTCTGCCCTGTTGTTCAAGATCCCTTTGTGAATGAAAGTTGCTGATAGACCTCTCCTCTTGTATATGATTTGTATAACATTAGGTTGTCGGGTTCTGCCCTGTTGTTCACAAGATCCCTTTGTGAATGAAAGTTGCTGATAGACCTCTCCTCTTGTATATGATTTGTATAACATTAGGTTGTCGATAGACCAATCATCCCGCATTATTTATACCTGACAAGCGCACATCTCCATTGTTTATACTTGATACTAGTTGCTCACCGTTGCTTACAGCTGAAGATGGCTGAAAATTCTTCTCAACATAAATATTTTCAGAATTGGCTCATCCAATTTTTCATATTAACATTACAAAGGGTATTCTCCACTAGTGGTGGTTTCTATATTTACCCCCAAGGTGTCTGATGAACTAGGTGTGCCACATCTGTACGTCCAAATATCACTTTCAATGGGATATGAGAATTTTCAAGTTATCATATCAAATAACAGTATTCATAGACACTAGACGAAGGCCACCCCACCCTCGCAGCCATAAAATAAAATTGACTGTCGAAAAGATATGCAAAAGTAGCCTGCAAAACTTAACTATGATGGGTACATGACACAGCAAATGAAAATTTAACTGCTAGTAGCTGCTGAAGGTAATAACGCAATTTCATGTGGGTATTCTGCCACAGAGCATCGTTAAGTAAAATTACATGCTTCCCCTCATTCTCTTTCTGGATAAAAAGCAGCCTAGGCAGGTAATTTCTAATCCAATTGGATTCTACGCTGCTCCTCTGGTATTTGTGCTTACAGAATGCAAAACCATTACATACAGGAAATAGCCAATATCCGAGTTAGAGCATCACAGCCTCTTACACAAGAGGTTAGGGACATTGCTCCTGAAAGATTGAACAACCTTCACTCATTGCCCCCGGAACTGATAGAAAATTTTAGATGGTTCTTTCAGTAAGAGAATACCATGAAAAAGTCCAGAAATGCAATTGGTAGCTGCTTTTTTTAAATTAAACCCTGACGTTGCAGATCAGTATAAGTCTTCTTGTTATAAATGTTGCCCTCTTGGTCTTCGTACTCTTCTTCAAGATCTGGCCGCCATTTGTTTAGCCCTTGCTTTTCTTGTATTTTTCCCAAAGTTGTTTTGCTTCCTGTTGTCAGGGTATTTTAAGGTATAAGTAACACCAACTAATTAGAATATCACCGATTGTTTGCACAGTTTAGATATCATTCTTTGCATGCAACAACATCCACAAGGAACACAATCAAGGAGAGGAAAAAGATATCGGATAAAGAGGATAGAGAATATGCAAATATACCTCAATTGATGTTATTTCATTAAAATTCTTGGTATTAGGAATCCCAAGACATCGCATCCCATGTTGGTGTCTCCATTCCTTGAAATGGCGCTCATAGGCTCTGCGGCCCCAGTAACTGTGGTTCCCACATATCTCACATTTGAACTCCTGATAACAACATTCACATGTTATTGAGCGAGTAATATATGCCAAGGTCATCACACAAGTAAGTACCACAGTGTTAGTAGACAGCTCATGAACAAAATAGTAACTGTGGACATAACCCATGAACCACAGCAGTCTCAGCCAACAAATGCAAAAGTAATAACGATACACACATTCTTCACCAGCCAAAATTCAAAAAAATTATTTTATGCCCAGATGCCAGATATCTTTTCACGGAAGATCAATTGTTAATAACTTTTACAATAGACATTCAATACATCTATCGCAATCAAAATCACTGACATAATTGCATCAAATTGTATGTGCAACTCGTTACTTCTGGAGTTATATTTCATCAACACTAATTCGCATGGTCAATGATTATGAAGGTCACTTATTAAATTATCATTACCTGACCAAGCCCATGAAGCTTATACAACCAGTAGGGTATAGGCTTTCCATCCCAACCCATGGGTAACTTTAGGGGATTTGTATATCTGCTGATCCTCATCATCACTTTCAGACTCAGGTTGCACCTCGTCCTGATGTAGAATTCAGAAAGAGACAAAAATTTATGCCGTCAATATAGAAGCAAGCGGACCACAGTTCTTAAAAATACTGAATGGAAAAGACTGTCTAACAATAGCCAAAGGCACTAATATAACTTATTTATGCATGTACTTGGTTAAACCATATGATCACTACATTAGGCAGTTTTGCCTCTTGCACTACCTACATTAGCACCCCATGCATGATGCTGAGAGTTACTTTTGCTTCTTCTATTTAATTGTTTCTTATTCTAGTCCAGAAGGAATTGGCAGAGTTTGAAAATAGTACCTCTTCGCGTTCTTGTACAATTTCCATATGTCAAGGCGTTTTTTCTCAATATTTTCTTTTGTCCGCACAATTGTCTGCAGAAAGTCAAGAAACCAGGAATTAAAAGTCACTGTTCCTGAAAGGTGTCTTCCATAGTCAGTCGCACTATGACAGAAAAGCTAGCTGAATTTGTAAAATAAATAAGAAGAAAGACAGAAAACAGATGGACAAGGAGTGGACTGCAACAGAAAATGAAGAAACAGGAGAACGTAAAGGGGGAAGGGTCATATGGAGACAGCAGTAGCTTACTTCATGCAACAGATCACACAACTTCTGCACTTTTGCTTCCATTAAGGCAATCTCTTTTGCATCTTCACTGGGTTGTAGGGTGATTGTACCGCCATTTTGTTCAGGTCCGCGTGAGCCTTTAGCAAAATGTTTTCTATCCAATTTTTCAATAGGCGTGTGCTGCAATAAAAGAAAATTGACAAGATAATGGCATGCATAAACTTCAGCAAAGTAAAAAGCAACAGGTGCATGCTATCTCATGTGTTAATAAAAGTAGCATCTAATCTGTTCATTCAATCCCCCAAGTTTGGAGACAGATTCTTCAGTTGAGTTATGTTCAATCTCCCGCAAGAATAGATTAACAGACTTCAGAGAACTGGAGGTGAAATTCAAGAGAGGATCTAGATTTCATATGGATGCACTTTATTTAATCAACTACAAAGAACACAGAGAAAGTATACATGCATAAGAATCATAGTACAAGCACAACCAGAAAAGGAAGTAAGAAAAAGACTGATTGGCAATGTGAGGGTAGATCTGCTTATAGAATAAGGAAACACAGGTTCAACAGCAAAATAGCAGCAAGATTTTGACAATAAAAATCACATGAAAAGATGGTTACGAACTCACCTTTGTAAGAAAAAGCCTCTCTGCACGCTGTTTTACAGTACCTCCTGTTTTTAGACCAAGTGAAGCTAATGCCTAGAAAGCAGGGTATCACTCAATTACATAATCATAAGCCAGATAATGAAATGCTCATTATAAACTAAAAATTATCAATTCGCAGGCAAGACATCATGAAACCGGAAGAAAATACGCCAAGACAGTTGACCTGTTTAAGATAATTAAAATGACAATTTGGGGGGAGAGGGAACAACAGCACAAGACCATAGCATAATGAAGCATCTCTATGACTTCATTTATTCAACCAACCGGTTCCTTGTTCTGCCTATTTTAAAAGCATTCCTTGGGATGTATGTTTACTTTTTGACCGATATATCAAATCCTTTTCTTCAGCATCCCATTTTTCCTGGTGCATACATTTTTCATTCCCAAGATAAAAGCAACCAAACTAAATCCTTCTAAAACAGGCATCAATTTAGACAAAGGAAAGCTCTTTGGAGCACAATCTAATTATTTAACATATATACGAAGATATTACTTAAAAATGCTTCCAAAATTTCCAGCAATACCTCCTTTAACTTCTCAGGTCCTAATTCCATTAGCTCCTCGACCGTACTATAATAATCAAGATCAATAATTGCATCCTGTTGTTGGACATTCCCATCTTCATGATTCTCATTTTTCCATCCTTCTACGAGCCCATTGCTCCATTGCTCTCGAATTCAGCAATTACCTGCCAGATAGAATGATTTCTGAGAAACTTAATACAATTCATAAAACCACAAACTGAATCAACCAAAACATTAACCAATTAGGAATTAGGCAATGCTTAAATGTTTCAAATGTATAAGGTGATAGGAAAATAAATTACTCATTCTGAGTGTTGAGATAGCATAAGTCAAATTTTTGGCCTAATCAGTTTGTCAAACTCAAAGGGAAATGCAGAGGTCCAATACAAAAGAGGATATATTATCCCAGCAGTCAAGGTAAGAAACAAAGAACAACAAAGGACCGATCAAATGCATCTCAAAGGTACCTTCGAAAATATCCTGTCAAGATCTTGCAAAGGTTCTGTGCGCTCAAAAAAGTATCCAAGATATTCCAGAAGTTTCTGCATATATTCCTGATATTGCCTGTTTAAACAAGAGAGAAATAGGATGCATGAATCATTCAAGAGTACTCAACAATCTTAATAATTTAACCCGTACCATTTGAATAAGGACCAATACAGACCACAAGCATTTTGCATCAAGCTCATATTTAATAATAACTTTACCTAGTCAACTTTAATTTGCGGGATATCCTCCCTGGATCTGAAAATACATCAGATAAGCAGAGTACTCAATTTGCTTCCCAAACTTGGAGTTGATGTAGTCATTATATAGTTCATGTAAATCAAGGTACCGTCCAAAGGCTTCCTGAAACCAAATCCCCCATCATTTCAATGATGTTATAAGCACAAGTCTACTCGCTCACAAAATCACTAAATGAATATAAAAAAATTCCTATGCACAAGACAATTCCCCTTTCAGCAAGAAAAAGAAGCTGACAACTGTCTGAAAACTGATCAAAATTTTCCTTGCCATGCCTACATGATTGTATTATGCATCAACAGCAGTATAGCACCATGCCCAAGTACTTGATGAGTAGAACCATATTTAACCATCTGTAACAAATATCTCAATTTAATCCATACATGGAGCACTTGGAGAGGCACCAGTTTTAAGAGAATTTCCAGCAAACGAACCAATTTTCAATTGAATTTTGAGGCAAACAAACACCCCTTACTGGTGGACCAAAATAATCAAGCACCAGCAGATTATAAAACAATAGTTCTAAACTTTCTACAAACCAGAGTCAAGAAATCAAATTTAAGCAAGGGGCCAGTATGTCTTCAAACAACGCATATAAGCAACATCCAAGTTAGGGGCAAGAATCTTCATTTCTCATTGTCGAACAATAGAAAAGAAAGAAACACATATCTAGAACTAATCCTTAGTTCACTCCTCTGCTCTCTGATTGCACTAGTTCCCAAAATCTAAACTTCTGTCTGCTAAGCAAACTCATTTGTCTTTTCAAATGCAAACACAACTCCTGAATTACTTCAACCCTTCTATGGCATGTATATGCATTTTGTGTATTTCCGTGTATGTGAAAGAGAAGTTT
This sequence comes from Sesamum angolense, assembly GCA_034509725.1. Classification (NCBI taxonomy): domain Eukaryota; kingdom Viridiplantae; phylum Streptophyta; class Magnoliopsida; order Lamiales; family Pedaliaceae; genus Sesamum; species Sesamum angolense. The sequence continues at coordinate 847,441 of JACGWL010000016.1, forward strand.
ACCTCCCCAGTAAACTCAATGACTGGCTCCTCTTTGAGAAGCTGTTCATACTCATCATTCGTGTCAACAACATAACGCGCAGCTGGATGCCGTCTATGGTACTCACGAATCTGCACAATCCAATACATTGCACCCAAAATTCATCAGAACAACATGAAATATTACCAAACAATAAAAGAAACCCTAAAATTACGCACCTCTTTTAATCTATCATAAAATGCACTAAAAACGTTAACGTTCGCTGATGTCGAACTCTGTCCACCGAGCGCCGCAATCTCATCCTTCCTAGCATTGTCTTTATCTTCGTAAATTTCAATCTATTAACCGAAAAGCACAATATAAAGACAAAACATTTACGACAAATTAATCACCAAATTATACAAAATATACAGAAAATGTGCAGAAACACATCGAAGTCATACCAGTTTGTGAGTGGTTGAGGTGATTTGTTCGATCATATTGCGAACGCGGTGGCTCTGGTGGAGGCGGTCTTTGTTGGTCGGCGGGTCGGTCTGGAGATCCTTCACGACGAGGCGCTCAAGCCTCTCCACTTCCTCGTGCGACGCACGAGTCACCTCCAGCAGCGTCGACGACATGTTTTCTTCTCTTCTCTCTTTTCCCCTCTGTCTTCAGTGGAAGACCTCAGCGACCGAGGGTTTTTGATTTCAAGAGGTTTTTGCGGGGAGGAAGGGGGTAAAGGGATAGGGCTTACGGTGTCGTTTCAACCCTCCCGGATCAACAATTTGATACTGGGCCAAATTGCACAAATAAAGTTTTATTTTGGGCTTCTTCGATTATATCTTTATTTTGAGGGGTTTCTGAAAATTACGTATTTATCCAATTAGACACTTTATTTCCTTTTATTACAAAAGCACCCCAACTTTTCAATTGACTTTTGCTTAGCTAAAGAGCAATGCGAAAGGTGATTTGATGATAACATAACAGGACTCAGAAAATCAGCAGAATGTGGAAGTTCATCCAAGGTTCAGATGAAGAGCAGCAAGACAACTTGCCCGAGGAGACCGAAGGTCTATGTTCTCTCTCTCTCCTGTACAGGTATGAAATCATGAATTTAACTTACTATTTACCATCGTGTATTGGTTCAAAGATTACATCTTTACTGAAAACCCACTGTGATTTCACGTACCTTGTTGCTTTTCTCCTTCATATGAGCAGAGTATTTATGGGTTCGCCGCTTGTTTGCTCGCGGGGCTTGTTTGTATGTTCCTGGTAAGAAAATCCCACTTGAATTATTCAATTTTTATTTTCAAGAAATCATGATGGATACTGGTGTTGGTATTCCTAATCGAATCCAGCTGAATCTTTTACATTTTTTTTGCGAAATTATTGAATGCATTTCTGGGAAAGTATTGATGGTCTTTCTTTTGCGCACTGTTCTTTGCAGTCACTGATTGTTTTTGCCAAGCCCATCAAATTTGCTTTACTATTTACGTTTGGCAACATGCTGGCGGTTGGAAGGTATATACTAGCCCAGCTGGGCTGATAATAATGTAGACCTATCTTTACTTTTGTGGTTTCTAGCCGTTTTGGTTCCCTTGCTTTGTTCATTTTAGGGCTCTCCTTAGATCAAGGCTAATGAAATTTAGGAGTAGCCAAGGAAAATAACAAGAACACTTCTTTTTTTTTTTTTTTTTTTGTGTGTGTGTGAGTTTGAGTTTTAAGTCGCTTGGAAATAATGCTACATTATGCTTCTCTAATCAGCTTTTGTGTTCATTGAGTGGACATATGCTTTTCTCTTGCATTTGCCTCCTGAGTTTCTGAGTTCGGTTATCTATTTGGCAGCACAGCTTTCCTCATTGGACCTGGGCAACAGCTAAGAATGATGCTTGATCCTGTTCGAGTCTATGCTACAGCAATTTATGTTGGTTGTGTCGTCCTGGCTCTTGTTTGTGCTCTTTTGGTAAGTTTCTGAATATTATAACAGAAATTGGAAATTATGCCCTTGAAAGAGGTGTATGCTTGATGATCACTTCCGCAAAGTGGAAGTTTTTCGGACAGTAACTGTTGAAATAGCATATGTTTTTTTGTTTCTTCTTGGAATAACCGGAACGTATGTGGAAGTAATAAGAGTAGGAGATGAATTTCCTTGAATCAACCAAATCCTAGATATCGCCCTGGTATCTCTTTTGAACCTTCTTATTTTATCTGAATTTCACAGAGAGAGAACCTCATGGATAATATCATAGAGATGGACCTCATAGGCCTATAAGGCGCATCCGGTCACTCTTAATTAAGGAGAAGAAAAGTGATAATATAAAGCAAATCAATTCCACGCCATTAATATCAAATATACAGGCCTCCAATTAGGTTATTGTATTTGAAGATTGACTTCTTTTGTTGCTAACCCTGAAACTGAACATACTGAAATCTTCATAGCATTGCATGAAGAAGTTCCAGACAAACTCAGTAGCTGATGCAGACACTTACACCCTTCATTCCAGCATATTACATTTTTATTGTGTTTCTGCTTATGGGGTTTTATATAAGTCTGCTATCTAAAATTGGTACTACTTTTCCCAAATTATACTGGGGCTAACCCAGTTTTCCATCGCATAAGCTCCATGTTCAGTTACTATACGGTTGCATCTCAGGGCTTCTTGTTTTACAAATGAATTTGCATGCTTGTGTATGGGATCGTGTTTTACAAAGTGGTTCATTTAATATGTTGCAGATCCACAGTAAGATTCTTACCATTATTGCCATCATATGCGAAATCTGTGCCCTTATTTGGTAAGTTTGTGATCTGTCTTTTGTTTTCTGTAGTGCACTTTATATAATTATTTCAGAGTTTGTAAATTTGATAAAATTTCGAGGAACCGATGCAGTTCCATATCCCAAAGTTAATATTTCCGGTGACTAAATTCAACTGAACATATTTTCATAGTAGACACGTATATGAGTATGAATACATGCATCTGAGTGAGTATATTCATGTCCGTACATAAATACGTGTGTATGCACATAGGTTTAAACGTATCCACTATCAGTGAATTCCAGTAACTCCAGCAAAGGTATATTCAGAGAACTTGAACCATATCTTACTAGTATATGCCTTTCGACATACTAAATCTGAATAGTGACAAGGAACACATAAAAACTGTACCATGCTTTGAACATTTATGTATTTCTTCAGCCATAAACTGAATTATTGTGCAATTTAAGGCTTCAAGCCCGTCCCTGCTGGCCTGCTGCAAACTTCTGTGTTCTTAACTATAAGCTTACTATTAACACCACCATATGGGCCATTGCAGGTACAGTTTAAGTTATATTCCTTTCGCTCGAAGGATGGTTTCTGATCTAACAATCCGTCTCTTTGACACTGAAATCTAGAATGACTTGACGTGTCACCATTTTCTCAATCATTTCCTTTGGAATTGAAGTGTCGTGGTCTGGTTGGTTGTTGGCCCTTTTCAACATGGCAACATCGCATTTGGTTCTTTCTCCGGCATGTAACATCAGTAGCGTCAATCCATATTTGGAAGAGAAAACTGGTGGATTGACGCGTTGTGTGTCTCTGTTGAGTTTCACTTGGACCATACTGAATGCAATCAACCTTCTTAAGGCTGTCCCTTTGGTATTGCTGTTGTGTTCAATTTATGATTTATGCACAAGATTCGTCGACTCCATAGTTATCCTATTCTTTGCATTTAAGTTTGTGGGATTATGTGGTTGGTGGCGATACATACGAAAGATCTGATCATATTAAAGATGATCAAACGTCCTATGTTCAGATTACATCTTCCTGATCTCGGTGCATGTGCTCGGAACAGAGGAAATTCGTTTTTCCCTGAGGTTGTTGAGCTTGGTTCTTGTATAATAATGATCGAGGGAGGGTGTAGTATGAGTACGAAAAGCCAAACACTGCAATGAGAAAAACGTGTTTTGGTGAATTGCGCCAACTACCAATTCAATGGTGCTAGGTAGTAGGTGTCCCAAGTCTGAAGTCTCCATCCCAACCACCAAAGATCGCATTTCCCAGTTGATAAGTCTTGTTCATTATCTTATCATATCTTCTCTTTGTAATATCAACAAGCACCAATCGCTTTCCGACAATCTTGGAAGACCAAAAAGGTTGTCGCTCCTCCCCAACGGAAGTTCATATACAGACTCGAACCAATTTTACTTTAAAAGCTAGCGAATAAAGTTTACAATAAATATAATGAATAATTATATTTATATCCCTAACCTATGGTATATTTATGTAAATCACTTTTATTTTTTGTATAATTATAGAAACTACTCCTAACAGCAAAAAAATATGGGTATTTTGTGCAACGATGCTAACAATTTTTATAGGGGTGTGTGTAACTTTTTAGAAAAAAATAAGGAGTGTAAGTGTAATTACTTGCTAAAAAACGTCTTGTTAAAGAGAAGATAAAACCTCACGGCTTTGTGTTAAAAACACGTCTTGTAGCTCGGAACAACAATACTATTGCTCACAAACTTGCTATTCGTGCCGGAGCTTTACTTTACAGCTTCGATGTTTTTCGTCAGCTGAAGCTGACTTGTTTGGTCTGCTTGAAGCTGATTTTCATTTTTAATGATATTTCATTTTTCCCTCCAAAAAAAAAAAAAACACGTCTTGTTAAGTAGAGGATGAGGAATTTGGGCTTATAAGTCGCTCAAATTCCTCGTTTACAATTAATGTAAAACATTTGCCTACATCAATATAATTAATAATTTTTAATTGCATAAAATTAAAAATATATGTATATTTTAATCGATAATAATAATTTATTATTTATTATTATATGAGTATCGATCGATAAAGATCTTAATCAATGTTTTTGAAAAGGGTGGTATCTAATTCCTTCTCTTGTTTACCGAATTTGGTTCGTAAAAACAATTAAATGAATAAATCCAAAAATAATATTCTTTGAATATAAGTTTCTAGAGATGAAAAAGAAAAGTGATGTAAAATGCATAAATAAAAAAAAACTATATTCCATCATTTTATTTTATTTTTTGTCTCTAAATATATGTAAATATTCCTCAAGATATGTGGTCGATTATCATGTACAAATAATAAAACAAATATATTAATTAATAAATAAATATCTTGCAAGTACATATTTATTGTTTCTGAGTGATTCCAGTCATTCTTTTGTTTTTCTTTTCTATAATTTAATATTTTTCCCACTTAAAAAAACAAAAAAGTCCAAACGTAATAGTAAATAATTCAATCAACATCTAACTCTCAGGTAAACTATATGGGGTTGCTTCCAGGAATTGTATCAGTGGGCAAAAATGATTAATTATACTTAGAAAAAGTTTGACTAAGGAAAAAGCTGTTTTATAATAACACGTTTGATTTTGCCAACTTCAACTTTGCAGAAATTTCCTAGACAAAAAAAAAAAAAAAAAAAAAAAAATCATGTTGATAAATCTTTTACCAAAAATATACGAATATTACGTCTCGCAACCTTTGACAATATAGTTTTTTATTTATCAGCGATACTCTTCGATCAAAATGATTGGTTTATTCCTGTGAAATCATTTCATAAAAGTTTGATTATTGAGTAGTCCACGCTATCTCTATTTTAATTGTGACTCGAACAAACTACAAATATTCACTTGGATCCAAGGGAAATTAGTTACAGATGAATAAATACAAGTATTAAACTCTGACTTGCCACCCATAATTGTACCCAAATAATACAATAAAGTCAAGTTGGGCAAAGTCATCTCCTCTGCAACTACCCATCAATGAATATTCACTTGCAATAAATAAATACATATCATTTAAAAATAAAAGATTCTATGTATCCTCACTTTCAACTTACACACACAAAATATAAAATGAAAATACTCCAAGATTCAGCCCATACACCACAACATGCACCACACTCAACTAATAAAAACTATATTTGGACACGTCCCTTTCCTTTCTCACCATCCTCAATCAATCACCCAAATTTTTTATCTCAATTAAATTTTATCGAATCAAATCAGTCACATTATTATGCGATTTATCATTTTTTTTTATGAACTGTACATCAGTTACACTGTAAATATATTGTATTTGTCGTATAATCAGATAAAATTCGATATGAATTAAAATTTTTTTTTTGAATTGTTGTTCTTGTATTCAATTGAATAAAAAAAAGTGGGGAAGTTGGAAGCAACAACTTCAAAGTTCGTTGTAGTGTCAGTAGTATACATGTCATGTGTAGTTATGTATGATTAGAGTTTGAAGTTTAATTTGATTAGTTTAATTTGGGTAGTGGGAGTGGGAGTGGTGAATGATCGGCGGCTCTTCAGTGTCTGACTAACTGACCCTTTGGGAGCAGAAAAGGAGAGTTTGATTAGCCGCTCACTCGCCGCAATGGCCAATCACTTTTCTCTTTCACTACACATCTCTTCTTCTTTTTAAATTAATGCTTCCAACCAAGTTGACTGCCATTCTCTACTTATTAACATCTTTCTTTCTTTTTGTTTTTTTTTAACAATTACTGTCGTATATTCAAATAAAGGGTTATTCGCGTTGTTCTCTCCTGAAATTTACTATAATTATATATAGATTTTTTATTACTTATAAAATTACATTTAATAATTATGACCAGACTATATATCATCATAAAATAATACATGTGATGATGTGTATCTTTATTTTTATAAAAATCTTTTGGTGTCAATTGACTGAGTAAAAATGTAGTGATGATAGTCTCTATTATTCATGTTGTGATATAATATAACTTATTATATGATAGTATTAGACACTCGAAATGTTTCTTCTAATTTGACCATCACCTTTTCTTGCATTACATGCCACAGGGACCATGAGTCATGGTCCCTTAACTGCCAGACACACTCACTCTCCTAACTGTATTTTTCCATGTTCCCAAATTAAATTTAGCCAACCCCCCAACCAAGAAAGAAATCTGAAAAAAAAATAATAATAATACAAAGAGAATCTAATTTATACACTTTCAATATGCGTATACCTATAGTAATTGTCAGTCCAAAACAATAGTTTTATCAAGAACTTGATTATAATGAGTGGTTTTAAATCCTTTGACACTTTCAGAGTTACGAGCGGCTGACCGTGTGATCACTGATCACGCTCTACAAGAATTAATATTATTATACCACAGCCCGTTTTTTATTTTTTACTCATTAAAAAAATATATATATATACTATTCCAGATCGACATTTCTGTCCTCTTATAATAGAGGGATTTGTCCATTCGCCGCATCGGGAAAAATGAAAGAATTAATTAATAGTAGTGCAAGTTGTCAGGTTTTATAATGGTAATAATACAAATTCATGCAATGCACAATAATAGCTGCTAACCCACGTTACGATGTTGTTTGTATCTGAAGTCTGATTGTGTATTTATTGTTGCACCATATATTAATTGTGCGTTGTATTATTTGTGATCTTCTTTCGGTTCATTCTTTGATCTGGTGACTTCATTTTTGTGAAAAGGAAATTCACTCACTTGTTCTTGATAAGTGCAGCGGCTGCCAGAAGAATAGAGAAACAGACAAACTCTTTTTGTGATTCCCAGGTGGTGTATGCCCAAATCTGATCAATTTAGGGCATTCACATATTAAGACCGCTGTGTGTGTTTTTACATCAATATTTATAAATTAAAAAAATCAGTATCTATTATACATATTAAATGAAATAAATATTAACAAATCTGATCATCTTAACTATTAGGTTAAGAGATTATTGGTCATAAAAAGGTTCATTTAGGGTTGCATGAATTTGTATGCCTAAATAAGTGGTAAATATTTAGAACAAAATATTGAGAGAATTTAGAATATTAATTATAAGTAAAAAATTAAATTGAAACGGAGAATGGGATGCAGAAGTTCATGTATCGTCAATTTATTTATAAAAAGACAAAAATATGACTTTGGTTTTAGTGAAGTTGAAGGGTAACTTCAAATTATACGATCATTCTTTCAACTTATAATTTTTAGTCACCTGAATTTAAGTTGTATTTAAATTAATGAATTCAAATTTCGAAAAGTGATTTTCAATTAATCAAAATTAGAAAAGTCGGAACTTATCAATAAGTAAAGAAGCACTTATTAATTAGATTAAATTTCTCGAAACAGGACTAAAATCTCTCTTACATAAAATATATTATACCATCTTTATATATGTTAATTTAAATGAAAAATAAAACATGATTGGGAATAGAAAATCGAATCCCAAAGACCCCACACTGATCTAACAGCACTACAATCCAATTAAAACTCAACAAGTACTCGAACAAAATTTATAAAATAAAATATTTTAAAAATCTAATTATAAAAAAATACTAATATTTTGCCGTACTCCCCATTTTTTTATATACTCTAAAAAGAAAAGTTTAGTTTGCTAGCTGGATTTCCCTGGCCCTTTAATTAATTAACAACCCTCCACCCTGATTATACAATTAATTATCATTAATGATGCTTCTCGAAATCGATGACATTAATTATAATTAATTGACCTCAAAAGACGCCGTTCACTTTAATATTATATATAAAAAAATATTATTTTTCTCTTTATAACTTTTAAAATATTTATTTTCATTACAATAAAAAGATATGCAGCAGATACCCTGATTCTTTTAAGAATTAAATTTTTTATTGTAAATTTTATTCCATCTTTTACTTCATTCGCACCTCACGTATATAATTTTTTGAAATAAAATACATAATAGGAAAATTTTATCACGCACCTTTGATGTTTGCTTTTATCTAACAAATTAGTCAATTTGTTAGTCAAAATTCACTAAAATTGCTGATATTAACAGAAATATTGAACTTATTAGTGACTTATTATAGGTCAAATAATTTTTTTCGAACTAAATTACTTTTATAATGATGAAAATATATTTATTCATATGCATTAACGCTTAAAAATATATGAAGGTAATTTAATCACAAAAATATTTATTTGACCTATATTAAGTCAAATGTGGTTAAATATGGATTTTGTTTAATTTTTTTTTAATATTAACAAATTTAGTGAATTTTGACTGACATAGGAAGTAATTTGTTAGATAGAAGCAAACATCAGGGATGTTAAATGCAGTTTCTCAAACTACAAAAATTTTTTCGTGTAATTACGTCAAATTTCGAAAATATAAGCATAATTATCATTATATAATATTATATTTATACACATAGTATGTAGGTATTAAATAAATTATAAATTAAAATAAAATTTGTAACAGAAAAGTCAATTCCATTGTTTTGTGGGACTGGGGGACACAAGAGCTGGAGCTTTAGGTTCGGACACAGTAAAGTAGGATTTTTACTAGGTTTGGGAAGAATTGTAGCAGGGGCAGGGGTGGATCTGAAAAGGTGAAATGTGGTGGTAGGTATGGTCTGGGGTGAAAAATTCCATGGTTGGAGTTGGAGAGTAGTTGTTGTCTCACCTAACTCTATTAAAATTATTACATTTACTTCTGTACTTGTATATTAATTTACAAACTTGTGGTGCTTCTGGCCTTTCATCTAATTATTATTTGACTTTGTTTTTGCTTCTGTTTCCTGAATGTGACCTCACAAATCAGACAGGTGTAAAATTTGACCAAAAAACACTGTAGATCTTTTTTTTTTTTTTTTTTTTTTGTCGACAGATCTTTGTGGTAACCATAGGATTGATAAAATGTGGATTGTTTAAAGTGTAGATTACCACGTGTTTATATAAAATTTATTATAATTATAAATATTTATTAATTATTTAAAAAGTTATAACTATTTTTCTCAAATTAACGACAAAATTTTATAAAAGCCCGTTGTAATTGATCCTTGTTTGAAATATATTTTATATATTTATTTCTCTGCAAATAAATGTATTTCTTGGTTAATTAATTTTATTGATAATTTATTATTCATACACGTGTAAAACTAATTCTTTGTATTTTGGTTCACTAAAACTAAATAAGTATAACAAAAAAAGGTTAATTACAGAGTCTTTGAGTGTGCTTTAATCATAATCTTAATTAATTTTAAGATTAATTATGTTGAAAGTTAAATTAATTATAAGTTGTCCATAAATAATAATGATTGTTTACTGACATGTTGTTGGTGTAACAGTGACTGAAACTGGGAATTCATATCAATCAATGTGCTGATTGAAAATCTGCGATGATATGCGATCGAGACTTTTATTGCAAATAAAAAAAAACCTGAACTAGGAAGATATCATTTTTGGTAGCTGGATAGAATGTCAATTCTCACTTTTCTTTTTCCTTACAGTGGGGCCACCAATTTATTTTGTTGATGTAAACCAAAAGAAAGAAGTGCATTTCTTGTCCTAATACACACTAGGAGTTTTTTTTTTTATTCAAATCAGATTTGATCGAATCAAATTAATTATGTTATAAGTATAATTCACTTGTTATTTAATTAATTGATATTTTTAAATTGTACATCGATTATATGATAAGTGAACTGTTTGGGAAGTAATAGAGAAATTAATTAAAGATAACTTCTTTCCAATGATGATAATGTTGAAGAATCTAAGTTTTTACGTAATTGCAATATGCTTTAATAAATCTCCGTACTTTTCACGCGAATAATATATTGACTAAACATAAGCTTTTATTCAACAAAGTGTTGATGACTTTGGTTCAATGCGGCTAATGAGAAATGTTAATTTTAAAGAAAAGGGGTTAAATTAGAGCCATGCGTTTCAAGTTTTATTTAGAGAACGACACTTAGGAATAATAGAAAATAATTCCGGAGCCAAAAAAAGAAAAGTCAAAAGGCAAAAAAGAGAAGAACGTATTATATTGATGTATTGGTTTCCCCAATTGATGTGGACAAAAAGCCGAATAATAAGAGTTTGAGTCTCATTAGATGTATGAGGATTTGATTTACTTTGTATGAATATTTATAATTATAAATATATTACTTGATGTGAAAAATAATTAATTTATTAGTTATTATTTTTAATATATTAAGTAAAAAAAAAAAAAAAAGAATAGACCCACATAACATGAATGTAGCCATGTGTGGATGGAGAAGAGACCCATGCCTTTAAACATGGGGTGGGAGCATTATTCTTTTCTATTCCATGCTTTATTAGACAATATGGACTCCCAAAAATGGAAAATATTCTACTTTATTTTCTATGTATCATATAATTAGTATATAATTTAATATTATTCTATTCTTTTAAAATATTTAAAAAGAAACATGTAATTACAGAGTGGTATAATATGACAAGAAAATGAAATAAAAAGAAAAGGATGGGATTGGTGGAAGCTCCAAAAGCACATGAAATCTTTGTCCCCTACACAACACATGAGGAATGAGGGGTGGTGGATTGATGGCATGCAGCCACTTCGACAAAGGTTACCATCACACACTTATCCATTCAATTTAACCATCCTCACAACACTTGAAAAGCAAATGACCTGAATCACGCTTGTTTGTGGCACATAGTTTCGCCCTTCAACTCTGCAACAACATCATTTCCCTACACATACAATACCATGCCCTAGTTTGCTTAATTATATAAATAACTTGTGATGGTAAAAAATAAGGATATTTTGTGATAGTTTTGGGGGACGCATGTGTAATTTTTAAGAGTGTAGGTTGTTTGTGTAAATGTGATTGATGTTTCTTGTTGGTATATGTGTAATTATCCAAACGGCAATAGTGGTTCGTGTAAACAAATCGATGTATATATATTAGTAATATTGATCTATTTACAAGTGTATAAAAGTAATACTGGATATAAAACTCTCAATACCATTATAAATACTGAAAACATATTAATTTTTAAACCAACTTCACTTCTCTATTCATCGACAAGATAAGTCATTATTAGAAGGTGTAAATGATCCATACTCGTCTGGGAATATATTATTATTCTCGTACTTAATTATGAGGAGATGGTTTTGCAATAGTTACATTAATTAAATGATGTTTGGACATGGAAACATATTCGTGAGAGTTTGTTAATCTGGTTGCTGTTGGCCGCATAAAACTGTCAGCACTTACAGCTGGCCGCGTCCCTAATGAAAACGGGTAAGTGAAATGCATCCCTTCTCGTATTCGTCATCCATTTCATCACATTTACGTACCCAATGAAATCACCAAACTCCCCAAAATGTAATTTTATTTATTCTTCACGCCCTTATCTATTTCTTTCCATTCATTCCTCAATTTATATTTTACTACCATTTGTGTGTTTTAATAATAGTTATTTATGTACAATAACAATACATTAGTTGCTATGATTATCAATAATTAGACTTATAACTAAAAAAATATAATTTTGGGCAGTTGCTGGTCTCCTCGTCGCAGTAATAATATAAGTTTAAATTCTTAAAAGAATACTTTCCTAATATCAATATTTTTATATTTAAATTATGAAAATAATCCCCATCACATAGAATAAATGGGTTTAAGTCCATTTAAATTAATCATAATCAGAACATACGTTATTTTTTTTATCCATATAATAACAATAAAGTATAGAAGATTAATTTTTATCTACTTTGGGGTAGAAAGGTGTGTTAGACATGTGATTGCTGGGGGTGAGATTTTATTTCATGTTATAATTATTTAAAAAAAAGGTGTTATTTTTAAATAAATTTATTATTATTTTTATTATATTTGTACTCAACCACTTAATACAAACACACATCTTATTAATTAAAATTAAATTGAATTTAATTAATAAAGTTGATATCCGTAAATAAAAAGTTAGCTAAAGAGTTACGAGGCGTGTTAAAAAGTTGGATGGTGAAAGAGTTACGAGGCAGGGGGGCGTGGAGGGTCGGAGCCGAGCCTAGAGGCGGCTAAATTGTAATGTAATAATGGGAGGGAAATGACGGATGTGACCCGGATTATTGTTTTGTTCCCCTAATGAACCATGAAAACATCACAATCGGCTACGCTGAACTGACCCACCACGAGCGGTTGTCACCTGCCGCATACCCCACCCTTCCACGTCTTCCCCACACTCACCTTTCTACTTGTCACCTCACTCCTATAACGACATGTGAAATTCAATAATTTTCATATTAATAACATAAGATTGTCACATAATGTATGCACAAAATTACCATAATATGATATCAGATAGTCGTAATATTCCATCACATAACATAATTGGCGCATTTATAATCTTAATTCACCCATCAACAATAATTTTGTATATACATCGATATGATGATACTGATACTTTTTTAAATAATGAATAATGACAACAAATTTTATAAAATATGTTACACTTTTTTGTTGTTTAAGAAATCATAATTACCTCTAGAATTAACGATTGCATACCACATACTTTTTGCAATAATCTATCACGAAAGGTATTATTAGACGATTGTCAATATTAAAAGTGTATTTACAAATTTAAAAAAAAAAGAAGAAAATAATCATAATTATGATAATTTCATTAGAATTTGATTGTAATTTATATAATTTAATATAAAAAATGAAAAAAAAAAAAAAAAAGAAATATATGGCAAGTTGAGATTAGGAGGAGTAGATGATGTTATTATTATAGTGAAAGAAAGAAGAGTGTGAGAAGCCTCTATAAATTCACCACCTCACCACCTCGCCGAGGCTAAATCCATACACTCACAACCAGCTCACGGCGGCGTTTATTTCCAATTCCTCCCCCATACTACTAGTTCTTATCAACCCAAAACTAAACTCCCCCTTCCCTCACATTTCGGATTCTTCGCCGTCGTGAATAATAAGGACTCTCTCTCTCTACCTACCATTACTTGTACTCTTTCTTATTTATATTTCCACCCCTCACTCTTCCTCCAATTTAACCTCCTTCCCTCTTCACTCGCTTTTTCTCCTTCATTTCCTGGAAATCCGTTGTTTTCTCCTGCTTCTCTCGCCCCTATTCTCACCAGATCTGATTAATTAACGCTTCTAAATTTGTGTGACTCTATTAATATATTAAGATAAGATTTCGAGCTGTTGGTTAATTCGGGATCCGAGGAAAGATGTCGGCTGTTTCAGGATCGGGGATTCAGAGAGGCTGCGGCGGTGGATTGGTTAAGCCTGCAGCATGCGCACCGAGTCACCAGCTGAATGCGGTGGCGGCTTTAAGTCGGAGGGTTAGGGTGTCGCGGGGATTTACATCGAAGCAGAGGAGAGTAAACCTGGAGAATAGATTCGTTTGTGGCACCAGGCTTCGGGGTGTTGCTGCTTCGGATTTTGGTTCAGGCTCCGAGAGGTTTCATCTTTGGCAGACGGATGGCCCAGGTCGGTCTCCGAAGCTACGTGTTGTTGTGAAGAATGCTCTGTCTCAGGTGCCGGAGAAGCCCCTCGGCCTTTATGATCCGTCCTTTGATAAGGACTCGTGTGGGGTCGGGTTTGTGGCGGAGCTTTCTGGAGAAAGCAGCCGTAAAACGGTATCGTAATAGCTACATGAAGAAAGGCATTAACTTTTGTGCATATACATGTAGATGTTTGTATGTAATTCGTGTTCTGGATGCGTAGGTTACGGATGCTGTAGAGATGTTGGTGCGCATGACGCATAGAGGCGCGTGTGGTTGTGAGACGAATACTGGGGACGGAGCTGGAATTCTAGTGGGGCTTCCTCATGATTTCTACAGAGAGGTTGGATGTTTGTTCTTCATCTTGGGTTTTAGTTAAAAACATAGTTGTCAATTTGGATAAAAAAAAGAAAAAGAAAAAGAATGAATTCGCTTGAAGAGTTGGGGGATTTCAGTTTTATCAGAGATTTGGCTTGGTTATTTCTTTCTATATTTCGGATTGATGAGTGCCCAGTTCGATTCGATTTTTGACTTATATACCTTTTGAATGAAGATCAGGTCAAACTGATGATACGGATAAACAAGTTATCTATTGTATTCAGCCTTTATTCTGCTAACCTATCAAAATTCCGTTCAGTTAATATAATTCGAGATCGAATTCCTGAATTCTGTGTGATGGTTCTTGGGTATTAATATCAGGCTGCTAAAGATGTTGGGTTTGAGCTGCCCCCACCTGGAGAATATGCGGTCGGGATGTTTTTCTTGCCTACTTCAGATAGCCGGAGAGAACAAAGTAAAGTTGTATTCACAAAGGTAACTAAAGACTGATACCGGTGTACTCTTATGACTGTTTTCACTATCTTTTATTGTTATGATGAGTTTTCTGATAAATCTTGGTCTGATATACATTATAGGTGGCTGAATCACTTGGCCACACAGTTCTTGGGTGGCGTCTTGTCCCCACAGATAACTCAGGATTGGGCAAGTCCGCTCTGCAGACCGAGCCTGTCATTGAGCAAGTTTTTCTTACTGCCACTCCCAGGTCAAAGGCTGATTTCGAACAACAGGTGCTTACTTCTAGTTCTGAAAATGATATCCTAACACGAGTTAAACAGGGTTCTACTCCCTTTTCACTTGTTGTCACCACTAATCCTTTTTACGTGTCATTGCAGATGTACATACTACGCAGGGTTTCAATGGTAGCTATCCGTGCTGCTTTGAACCTTCAACATGGAGGAGTGAGAGACTTCTACATATGTTCTCTATCCTCGAGGTTTGTTCCAGCGCCAGTGAATATGTGGAATGTTTTAGTCACCGAGGAAATTTTGATTCGACCTTTATGTGTGGTTTTCTTCACAGGACTGTCGTCTACAAAGGTCAGTTAAAGCCCGACCAGTTGAAGGAATACTACTATGCTGATCTTGGCAATGAAAGGTTTACGAGCTACATGGCCCTGGTAAATATTTTATCCATTCTCTGTTTTATTTCTATGCTGACTTCATACTTCAACAACGAACAGCATGGGACCAACCGATTAACTGAAGCGATGCAAGGTTGAGGAATGACTTCTGAGGCATTGACGTATGAATGATCTCTTAAGTTCTTCCGCACCCTTGATCACTATTTGATTTTGGATGCCGGATTGGATTCTTTGGGTGAGTTGGTAAGGAACCTCATTATGAAGTAAATAATGTTTGCAGAAACTTGGTGTGGTTCTGCTATGATCCACTTTTCAAGATAAAACCTTTCTTATGGTGGAAAGGAGTTTGTGTTCGGTCAAGTATCATAGTGCTCGGTGCCGTATGAAAAATGGAAGTGCCATCAACACAGATTTTGTTTCAAAAAGAGTTCTATTACTGCATCACTTGATTAAAATAGAATTTGTGATTATATTGGGCTCTGGATTCTTGTTTCAGGTACACTCTAGATTCTCAACGAACACATTTCCTAGTTGGGATCGAGCGCAGCCCATGCGTGTTCTTGGGCACAATGGAGAAATTAACACACTTAGAGGAAACGTGAATTGGTGGGTCTTTTGTTTTTCTTCTATGTGCGCCGCATTATTACTTAGGATATAGCTCCTGCATTTGAAAGCATGGTTTCAGTGTTAATTTTTCAGTTGGAATCTATTTGGTCATTCTTTTTAGATTCTGAGGTTGCCTTCTGATTGTTATTCCCAGTTAAACTGGTATATATGCACATTGGATGTAACATGTATTGGTGCCTGATACAGGGTGGACTATATATTGTTATCTCAAAACTCTGTTTTTGTGTTTTCAATCATTGTCATAAGCAGAAAACCCATCGAAAACTGTTGCTTTATGTGTAGGATGAGGGCTCGTGAAGGTCTCCTAAAATGCAAGGAGCTTGGCCTGTCAAAAACAGAGATGAAGAAGCTTCTGCCAATTGTAGATGCCAGCTCATCCGATTCAGGTTGTAAAATTGCCAAAACTTTTACTGCATTAGCTTGCACATGCATGAGCATGGTGCATCGAGTATAATGCAGGGTTCCGCTCAAGTATCAACAGCATTACTTCACTTCTTATGATTAGTCTATCTTTACTCTTTTGATATTTGTCTGATTTTTCTGAGATCTTTCCGTTAGGTGCATTTGATGGGGTACTTGAGCTTTTGGTTCGAGCTGGTAGAAGTCTTCCTGAAGCTGTTATGATGATGATTCCAGAAGCCTGGCAAAATGACAAGAACATGGATCCTAACCGGAAGGCTCTGTATGAATATTTCTCAGCTCTAATGGAACCATGGGATGGCCCTGCTCTTATATCATGTATGTGCTGTTAGAAGATCATAATTTCTTGTAATCGTGGTATTTGCTTGGTTCTTACATGGAATACTTTGCAGTTACTGATGGACGGTATCTTGGAGCTACATTGGATCGAAATGGGTTGCGTCCAGGTCGCTTTTACATAACACACAGTGGCAGAGTTATCATGGCAAGTGAAGTTGGAGTTGTCGATATTCCCCCAGAAGATGTATCCAGGAAAGGAAGACTTAATCCTGGTATGATGCTGCTTGTGGACTTTGAGAAGCATGTTGTTGTAGACGATGATGCCTTGAAGCAACAATACTCGATTGCAAGACCTTATGGAGAGTGGTTGAAAAGGCAAAAGTTTCAGTTGAAAGACATAATTGAATCTGTTGGGGAATCTGACAGGAGTCCTCCTCCCGTAGCTGGTGTTTTACCGGTTAGTGTGCTTCTAATCTCTTTACTTGATTTTTTCTTCCCCCCACTTTCACAAGCTAATGTGGGTCAGTCACATTTTTAGGCATCTCCTGATGATGAAAACATGGAAAGCATGGGTATTCATGGTTTGTTGTCACCATTAAAGGCCTTTGGGTATGTCATTGATCTACTCTTTTCATGGTCGATACATCTGTTGCTATCCCATTACTCATCAGGACAGTTGTTGGTCTGCTTTTGTGTAGTTATACTGTTGAATCCCTGGAGATGCTGTTATTGCCTATGGCTAAAGATGGCATTGAGGCCCTTGGTTCGATGGGGAATGATGCTCCATTGGCAGTGATGTCTAACAGGGAGAAACTTACATTTGAATATTTCAAGCAGATGTTTGCTCAGGTCACAAACCCTCCGATTGATCCTATTCGGGAGAAGATTGTTACCTCAATGGAGTGCATGATTGGTCCAGAAGGTGATCTTACAGAGACCACAGAAGAGCAATGTCACCGCTTGTCACTGAAAGGCCCTCTGCTATCCATTGAGGAAATGGAAGCAATGAAAAAGATGAACTACAGAGGCTGGAGAAGCAAAGTTCTTGACGTTACCTACTCCAAGGAACGTGGTAGGAAAGGCTTGGAGGAGACATTAGACAGAATATGTAATGAAGCGCATAATGCAATCAAGGAGGGTTATACAACACTAGTGCTTTCTGACAGAGGTAACATGTCCTGCAACTTGGAAAAGATGACCAGAAGGGTGTCTTTTCTTGTTTTAACATGATGATGTTTATTGAAGTTAATGATTATCTTTCCTTTGATTCATGTAGCTTTCTCATCTAAGCGTGTCGCTGTCAGCTCCCTCTTGGCAATTGGTGCTGTACATCATCATCTAGTAAAGAAGCTTGAGCGAACCCGTGTTGCACTGATTGTCGAATCTGCTGAGCCCCGTGAAGTGCACCATTTTTGTACACTTGTAGGGTTTGGTGCTGATGCGATCTGCCCTTATTTGGCTATAGAAGCCATTTGGAGATTACAGGTTGATGGAAAAATTCCTCCCAAAGCAACAGGTGAATTCCACACGAAGGAGGAGCTTGTAAAGAAATATTTTAAAGCTAGCAACTACGGCATGATGAAGGTCCTTGCCAAAATGGGTATATCAACTTTGGCCTCGTATAAGGGTGCTCAGATCTTTGAGGCAGTGGGCCTCTCGTCGGAGGTAATGGAACGATGCTTTGCAGGAACCCCAAGCAGAGTGGAGGGTGCCACTTTTGAAGCACTTGCACATGATGCACTTCAGTTGCATGAGCTAGCTTTTCCAGCACGTGCAACACCACCTGGTAGTGCTGAGGCTGTAGCACTTCCTAATCCAGGAGAATATCACTGGAGGAAAGGTGGTGAAATTCACCTGAATGACCCCCTTGCTATTGCAAAGTTGCAGGAAGCTGCCCGATCCAACAGTCCTGCTGCCTACAAAGAGTACTCTAAACGAGTCCAGGAACTGAATAAGTCCTGTAATTTGAGGGGTCTTCTGAAATTTAAGGAGGCTGAAGTAAAGGTTCCTCTGGAAGAGGTTGAGCCTGCGAGTGAGATTGTGAAACGT
Source organism: Sesamum angolense (assembly GCA_034509725.1). NCBI lineage: Eukaryota > Viridiplantae > Streptophyta > Magnoliopsida > Lamiales > Pedaliaceae > Sesamum > Sesamum angolense. The sequence continues at coordinate 866,467 of JACGWL010000016.1, forward strand.
TTTTGTACTGGAGCAATGAGCTATGGATCAATATCATTGGAGGCACATACCACACTTGCAATCGCAATGAACAAGATTGGTGGAAAGTCAAATACTGGTATGCTGCCGATGTTTTTTCTTCTGATGTGTTTCTTTGATAAAAATCAAGTAGGCCTTTTGTTTGCCGAGCAAGTTTTCTCTATCATATCCTGTGGTTTTTGGATAGTGTGAAAATGGAAGCATATTTCCTCAGTTAGCTTTATACAAACTTGTCTTGCTTATGTGGCATATTCGGTTTTTAATTTCAATTATGTAAACTTCTCTTTGTTGTTTTAATCTTTTAAACTTCATGGATAGGTGAGGGAGGTGAACAACCTTCTCGTATGGAGCCTCTTCCAGATGGTTCAAGAAATCCAAAGAGGAGTTCTATTAAGCAGGTCGCCAGTGGAAGATTTGGAGTTTCTAGTTATTACCTTACAAATGCGGATGAGTTGCAGATAAAAATGGCTCAGGTATATTATTTTTGTGTTGCCCTTATATTTTTGAAGACGGTCTTTCATGGTCTGTGCTGTTCACACCCTTTATATTATCTCTTGCACTCTGGTCGGAACAAAGGTTCCTTTTCTTTATGAATTTACGTTCATGGACAGATGTTGCTGTGTCAGCAAAGCACCTTATGGTGTCTTTGCATCATTAAATGACCTGCATTTGCCATTTGGTGAGAATGTTTACTTCACACGCTTTTTATGTGAATTCTTATGATGTTGCTAATTTTGGATGTTTCATGCTGCAGGGAGCAAAACCTGGTGAAGGGGGTGAACTTCCAGGGCATAAGGTCATTGGTGACATTGCCGTGACCAGGAATTCAACGGCTGGGGTGGGACTCATCAGTCCTCCTCCTCATCATGACATCTATTCGATTGAAGATCTTGCACAATTGATTCATGACCTTAAGGTAGTTCTTGATGCTTAACCATATTATGCTCCAAAATGATCATTTAATTCATTTAAGGTCCTTAAGAATGATTCTTTTTATGAGTGTCTTCCGTGATTATCAAACTTATAGTTTGGTTGTGTCTTTTTTCCCCCCTCAGTTATACCTGTTTTTCATACTTTGTCGTTGCTGACACACTTGTGTAGAATGCGAATCCCGGTGCTCGGATAAGCGTGAAGTTGGTTTCTGAAGCTGGTGTTGGAGTGATAGCCAGTGGGGTTGTTAAGGGTCATGCTGATCATGTCTTGATCTCTGGTCATGATGGAGGCACGGGAGCTGCAAGATGGACTGGAATCAAAAGTGCTGGTCTTCCATGGGAGCTTGGTCTTGCAGAGACCCACCAAACATTAGTTGCTAATGATCTTCGTGGTCGAACTGTTCTGCAAACAGATGGCCAACTGAAAACTGGAAGAGATGTGGCTATTGCAGCTCTTCTTGGTGCAGAGGAGTTTGGGTTTAGCACTGCCCCTCTCATAACATTGGGCTGCATAATGATGCGGAAGTGCCATAAAAACACTTGCCCTGTTGGTATTGCCACTCAAGATCCAGTTCTTAGGGAAAAGTTTGCTGGTGAACCAGAACATGTCATCAACTTCTTCTTCATGTTGGCAGAAGAGGTAAGGGAGATCATGTCTCAGCTTGGATTCCGAACACTCAATGAGATGGTGGGCCGTTCTGACATGCTTGAACTCGATAAAGATCTGGTCAAGAACAATGAGAAGCTTAAGAACATTGATTTGTCTTTGTTACTTCGACCAGCTGCTGATATCAGACCAGATGCTGTTCAGCGTTGTGTGCAAAAACAGGATCATGGGTTGGACATGGCTTTGGATAACAAACTTATATCTTTAGCCAAGCCTGCCTTGGACAGAAGTCTACCTGTGTATATCGAGTCACCCATCTGCAATGTAAACCGAGCAGTTGGAACCATGCTAAGCCACGAAGTGACAAAGCGGTACAATTTGGCGGGACTTCCTTCAGATACAATTCATATCAAACTAAGTGGAAGTGCGGGCCAGAGCCTTGGAGCTTTTCTGTGTCCTGGCATCACACTGGAGCTTGAAGGCGACAGCAATGATTATGTTGGGAAAGGCTTGTCAGGTGGGAGAATTATTGTTTATCCTCCTCAAGGAAGCAAATTTGATCCGAAGGAGAACATTGTCATTGGAAATGTAGCGCTTTATGGGGCCACAACTGGAGAGGCTTATTTTAATGGGATGGCAGCAGAAAGATTCGCTGTTCGCAATTCTGGGGCTAAAGCAGTAGTGGAAGGTGTGGGTGACCATGGTTGTGAGTACATGACTGGTGGAACTGTTGTAGTGCTGGGCAAGACTGGAAGAAACTTTGCTGCTGGCATGAGTGGGGGCATTGCATATGTTCTCGATATTGATTCTGCTTTCCGATCCCGATGCAATCTGGAGTTGGTAGATCTTGATCCTGTCGAGGATGATGATGATATTTTGACTCTTAGAATGATGATACAACAGCATCAGCGCCATACAGGCAGCCAGTTAGCTAAGGATGTGCTTGCTGATTTTGACTCTCTCTTACCTAAATTTATCAAGGTCTTCCCTCGTGACTATAAGCGCATTCTTGCAAGTAAGAAAGCAGAGGAGATTTCAAAAGCGGCCGCTGAAAATGCTGCCAAGGAAGATGAGGTGCAAGAAGAGGCGGAGTTGATGGAGAAAGATGCTTTTGAAGAGCTTAAGAAGTTGGCAGCTGCATCTGCCAAAGCAAAACCCAGTCAGGTAATTGTCTTCTGTAATTCATCTGCAACTTGAGCCCTAATAAAATCACTTGTTTTGAAAGCAATATGACATCCTCTTTCGAATGTTTACTGGTGCATTGAATAATTACTGGAACTTACTGAATGTCTCTTTATGTGCTTAAGCTTATTTTATCTCGGACAATGTCTCTCTGAATAACTTATAGGTATTCATTGCTAAGGGGATTTAGGAGAGTGATATTTTGTCTTCTATTCTTTCTATTTCCTTGTTGATTCTATGTGAATCTATTGATCAAAAGCAGCTTGTTGGGTCCATCAGTTTCTAACGAGTTTCTGAATGGGTAGGTTGAACAAGACAAATCATTGAAGAGACCAACGCGGGTGTCTGATGCTGTTAAGCATCGGGGTTTTGTTGCTTATGAGCGAGAGGGGATTTCATATAGGGATCCAAATGTTCGAGTGAATGACTGGAATGAAGTCATGGAAGAGTCAAAGCCTGGACCATTGTTGAAAACTCAGTCTGCTCGCTGTATGGATTGTGGCACTCCTTTTTGCCATCAGGTAAAAAAGTTAGTGGCATTTGTCCACTTCAATTGGATTATTTTTCTTAAACAGTACTGATCTCGTGTAAATGGAACTTGCAGGAGAACTCTGGATGCCCTCTTGGGAATAAGATACCTGAATTTAATGAGTTGGTGTACCAAAATCGATGGCGTGAAGCATTAGACAGGCTTCTGGAGACAAACAATTTCCCAGAGTTCACAGGTCGTGTATGTCCTGCACCTTGTGAAGGGTCTTGTGTACTTGGTATCATAGAAAATCCTGTTTCTATCAAAAGTATAGAGTGTTCCATCATAGATAAAGCTTTTGAGGAGGGATGGATGGTGCCACGACCTCCTTTGCAGAGAACCGGGTATGCTTTTTCTATGCATTCCATCGTGTTACAATGTCTATTGCTTTTATATTGATTGATTTATTTCTTTCCTCCCGAAGCAATATTTTATCTCTGCCTTCACTTTGGCCTGGTTGTATAAATATATTTGTGTGTGTGTGTGTGTGTGTGTGAGCGCGCGCTGCTATGCTCATCTGTGGAAAATAAGGTGTCAATTACCTCATTATTTCAGAAAAAAAGTTGCTATTGTTGGAAGCGGGCCTTCTGGTTTAGCTGCTGCTGATCAGTTAAATAAGATGGGTCACTCTGTGACAGTATTCGAGCGTGCTGACAGAATTGGTGGTCTAATGATGTATGGAGTGCCGAACATGAAGACCGACAAAATAGATATCGTCCAGAGACGGGTTGACCTCATGGAAAAGGAAGGTGTCAACTTTGTTGTTAATGCCAATGTTGGAAAAGATCCTTCTTACTCACTAGATCGGCTTCGTGAGGAGCATGATGCCATTGTTTTGGCAGTAGGAGCCACGAAACCAAGGTGTGCTATAATGAATTTCGCAATTCTTGATTGAATACTTTTCGAGTTTGAACGTTGTCACAAGCAAAGATGAGATTAACTGGACTCTGACTAATTTGGCAGGGACCTTCCTGTTCCTGGACGAGACCTTTCTGGTGTCCATTTTGCAATGGAGTTTCTTCATGCAAACACAAAAAGCTTACTAGATAGCAAACTTCAGGATGGAAACTATATCTCTGCTAAGGGCAAGAAAGTGGTGGTGATTGGTGGAGGTGATACTGGCACAGACTGTATTGGGACATCTATTAGACATGGATGCAGTAGCGTTGTAAATCTTGAGCTTCTCCCCGAGCCACCACGTACCAGGGCTCCAGGCAACCCTTGGCCTCAGGTTTAACAAGTTCCTCCTCCCTTCCTAGTCGACTTATTCTGGCTAATATGCTTTACAGTCGGGTCTCTTCTTCTTTTCCTCTTCTTTGCCTTTTCTTCATTTTATTTCCTGAACAACAAAATAAACTTCCAATTTCTACAATGTTGGCAGTGGCCCCGCGTATTCCGCGTAGATTATGGACATCAGGAAGCTGCTACCAAGTTCGGTAAAGATCCGAGGTCGTATCAAGTGTTGACAAAACGCTTTATAGGAGATGAGAATGGAGTGGTGAAAGGACTTGAGCTTGTGCGCGTCAACTGGGAGAAGGATGCAAGTGGAAGATTTCAATTTAAGGAAGTCGAAGGTTCAGAGGAGATTATTGGAGCTGATCTGGTGTTGCTGGCCATGGGATTCCTTGGCCCTGAAGAGGTTAGTAACTGATAAAAGTATAATTTTCCTTTTTCCCTTCGCTTCATTAATCTAGGGCTGTGGGGCACGAGAAAAACCACAGGACAGTTTGTTGTTGGTTTTCTACCAACTTCAATTATTAATATTTCCATTCCCTTTCAGACACTTGCTGACAAACTGGGATTGGAACGAGACAGCCGATCAAACTTCAAAGCCGAATATGGCCGATTCTCGACCAATGTCGAAGGGGTCTTTGCAGCTGGGGATTGCCGACGTGGACAATCTCTGGTGGTGTGGGCAATCTCTGAAGGCAGACAAGCAGCTGCCCAAGTTGACAAATATCTCAGTGATCCAGCTGCTGCCACCGAAGGAGATGAAGAATTTGTAAAGAGGCAACAAGACAGCAACAGACAAAGAGTAATGACATAGTTGCCCTCGGCTTCTTTTCGATCCCTACAAGGTTCGAAACTGGGAACCTCAATTCTCTCGTTTAAAGGCTCTTTCCTGGAACAATCGCCTTCAGACAACGAAGATAGTAAGCTGCATGCCTGAGAAGCAACAGGAGGCTGGTAGATTCAGCAATGGGGTTTATCAGGGTGGACCTTAGGGTTTAGTATATTATGGTAGTTTGTCTCTCTGTTTATAAGTTGTAGCATGATTGTTCGTTTTAAGTGCTGGCGCGGTTTGCCAGGTTTAAGGGAATAACTAATAAATGTACAGGTTGTCTGTCTGTTCAATACATGGGGGGGATTTTAGTTTTGCCTAATTACTTTATTCACTTGTGGTTTTCCCTGTCCCATTGAACTGTTATTGCATTATTTTCTGGAATAGTTGTTCTTACCAATTGTTTAAACTATGATGATGATGATGATTTTGTAACACTCTCTTCGTCAACATTTTTCCTGCATGAATGCATCAAAATTGGATTTGTAGACTGTGTACAATAATAAAAATTCAGGAAATGTGTTGACGTGAGAAAGCCTTTGAATTCTTATTTGAGAAGAATTTGGTTTCTTATAATGCATTAGTCAGTAGTTACACTAGTCTCTTGAGTGGAGCTGTGAGTATTGGAGCAGTGGGGATAGGAGAGCAAATACATGCTCTTTTTTACTTAAAGCAATATTTCAGTTTAACTTTTATATTTGCAATGCTTTGATCTCTATGTACACCAGGTGTGGTAACATAGAAACTGGATATCACGTTTTCAATGAGATGGAAGATTAAAATATAATATCATGGATATCTATCATCATAGGGTTTGGTAAACACGAATTTGCTGAAAGAGTTTTGGAATTATTCCAGCAAATGCTTGATTTTGGTGTGGAACCAAATGAGGTTACTTATATTGCTGTCAGTTTGTAGTCATGCAGGCCTGATTGATAAGGATGGAGGCATTTTGACACGATTTACAGAGAGCACCATATAAGACCAAGAATGGAATACTATATATGCATGATCGATATATTAGGTATATTTTTGGACAAAGTCATAGAGTTCATTAGTTCAATGACTTTTATTGTAAATGCTATAATCTGGCGCACGTTGCTAGGTGCCTATCGCATGCATGCTCGGTGAATGATCTAATTAAAATTGAATTATCAAAATACACGTGAGTTGAGCATGATGTATAGGTTTTTTTACTTTTTTTAATATTTAATTTTGTTTTCTCCATCCTTAGATAATGTGGAACATTGATAAAAATATGAATACTGAAATTTGATATAAAATATGAGCTGCAACTTGATATTTATACATTTCTCTTTTTGAATGGACGGTAAAGATTTATATTAACGTAGTGCTAAGAAACTATTTAAAATCCTTTTAAAAATACATTTGAATATCATAAATAGATAATTCGTAAGTTAATATTTATCCAAATTTGTTGATATTATTTAATTAAACTACTCTTATAAAATTGATAACGTGTGGTGATGATGAATAAGGATAGATTTTTAATGTAAAACAATGGAAGTGTAGACAATAATAAAAATTGAAAAAGAGGGGTTGATTTTAGAGAAAGAAGTATGAAATGATGATAAGCCTTTGTCTCCCTTCCCCCACCTCCGCTTCACTCAAAGTTCACCGCCACAGTGTCACCTCCCTCCGACCTCCCGGAAGCATCACCTTCGAAACACTCAAAGACCGTCTCATCCGCCAAGCAGATGCGGGCCGCGTTCGGGAAGCAATCTCTATCCTTGATCTCATGTCCCGCACTAATCTCACCCCAGACCTCACCACCTACTCCGTGCTCCTCAAGTCCTGCATCCGTACCCGGAACTTCGAACTGGGTCAAATTGTCCACTCCAAGCTTACCGACTCGAGGCTCGAGCTTGATGCTATTGTCCTCAACTCGCTCATTAGTTTGTACTGGAAATGCGGCGACTGGAGAAAAGCGGAAGAGATATTTAGTTCTATGGGTGAAATGAGGGACTTGGTTTCGTGGAGTGCGATGATTTCGTGTTACGCTCATAATGGTTTGAATTTCGAAGCAATATTTCTGTTCTGCGACATGCTGGAGTTTGGGGAGTGGCCGAATGAATTTTGCTTCTCGGCAGCTATTCGAGCGTGTTCAAATAGAGAATATGCGAGGATTGGGTTGGTGATTTTTGGATTTTTGATGAAGACTGGTTACTTTGACTCTGATGTGTGCGTGGGGTGCGCATTGATTGATTTGTTCGTGAAGGGGTTTGGTGATTTGGAGTCAGCAAAGAAAGTGTTTGACGAAATGCCCGACAAGAACGCTGTTTCTTGGACTTTGATGATTACGAGGCTTGCTCAAATGGGTTCTCCGAGAGATGCGATTGGCTTGTTTGTGGATATGGTTGTTTCGGGGTTTGTTCCTGATCAGTTTACGTTTAGTAGTGGTTTATCAGCTTGTTCCGAGCTGGGATCGCTACATATTGGACTGCAGTTGCATGGTTGGGTTGTCAAGAATGGTTTATCTTTCGATGTTTGTGTGGGATGTAGTTTGGTGGATATGTATGCAAAATCTGCAGTGGATGGAACCATTGATGACTCTAGAAAAGTTTTTGATAGAATTCTGGAGCATAATGTCATGTCATGGACTGCAATTATTACTGGATATGTGCAAAATGGAGGGCGTGATGATGAAGCTATTGCATTGTATTGTAGGATGATAACAGAGGGTAGAGTTAAACCAAATCATTTTACATTTGCCTGCTTGTTGAAGGCATGCGGGAATCTATTTAATCCATCATTGGGTGAACAAGTATATGGACATGCAGTGAAATTGGGTCTTGCAACAGTGAATTGTGTTGGTAATTCTCTAATTAGCATGTACGCCAAGAGTGATAGGATGGAAGATGCACAGAAAGCCTTTGAATTCTTATTTGAGAAGAATTTGGTTTCTTATAATGCATTAGTCAATGGTTACACCAGAAATTTGGATTCCGTTGAGGCTTTTGAACTTCTTAATCAAATTGAAAATTCTAATGTTGGTCTTGATGCTTTTACATTTGCTAGTCTCTTGAGTGGAGCTGCGAGTATTGGAGCAGTTGGGAGAGGAGAGCAAATACATGCTCGTGTACTCAAAGCAGGATTTGAGTTTGACCTTTGTGTTTGCAATGCTTTGATCTCCATGTATACCAGGTGCGGTAACATAGAAGCTGGATATCAAGTTTTCAGTGAAATGGAAGATCGAAATGTAATATCATGGACATCTATCATCACAGGCTTTGCGAAACACGGATTTGCTAAAAGAGCTTTGGAATTATTCCAACAAATGCTCGATTTTGGTGTAAAGCCCAATGAGGTTACTTATATTGCTGTATTGTCAGCTTGTAGTCATGTAGGCCTGATTGATGAGGGATGGAGGCATTTTGACATGATGTACAAAGAGCACGGGATAAGACCAAGAATGGAACACTATGCTTGCATGGTCGATATATTAGGAAGAGCAGGATTTCTGGACAAAGCCATAGAGTTTATTAGTTCAATGCCTTTTAGTGCTGATGCTCTAGTCTGGCGCACGTTGCTAGGTGCCTGTCGCATTCATGGTAATAAGGAACTTGGTAAACATGCTGCTGAGATGATCCTTGAACAGGATCCAAATGATCCAGCAGCACATGTCTTACTATCAAACTTGTATGCTTCTGTGAGCCAGTGGGAAGATGCAGCTAGAATTCGAAAAGGCATGAAAGAAAGAAATTTGGTGAAGGAAGCAGGTTGTAGCTGGATAGAAATTGCTAACAAGGTTCATAAGTTTTATGTGGGGGACACCAAACACCCTGAGGCTAGGGAGATATATGAAGAATTAGATCATTTGGCAATCAAAATAAAAGAGATGGGCTATGTCCCAGACACGAATTTTGTACTGCATGAAGTGGAGGAGGAGCAGAAGGAACAATATTTGTTTCAGCATAGCGAGAAATTAGCTTTGGCATACGGTCTTATAGCACATCAAAGCCAAAACCAATCAGAATCTTTAAAAATCTTCGAGTATGTGGAGATTGTCATGCTGCAATGAAGTACATATCAGCAGCAACTGGGAGGGACATACTGGTGAGGGACTCAAATAGGTTTCACCACATCAAGGATGGGAAATGCTCGTGCAATGATTATTGGTGAATGATCTAATTTCAATAGCAACAAGTGAAAACACAAGTTTCCTATGGTTTATGCACTTGTCGTTGCCTTATATAACAAGCATTTAAGGAAGGATGCTACATACTTTTGTCAACTTCTTGTCGTTGCAGTGTTACGACATTGTTCAGTTTCTTTCATGCCTTTTCTAAGAGTGAAAAAGCACTTGGTCTTATCCCGTACTCTTTGTATATTATGTCAAAATGCTCCATCCCCCGTCAATGAGGCCTGGATCCACAGGAGAAAAGGATAATATATGGAGGGCGACGCAGGAAAAGGTTTGGAATGCCAGAGAATTATGGATGGGACGGAGAGTAATGCCAGTGGCTCCAGTGACGCTGTTATCCCATCCTGTTGCTTGAAAGCTAAGGCGTCTCAGCCTGAGCTCGATGCCAAATGCCATTCAACAGTTGTTTCTGGATGGTTCTCTGAACCTCTGTCATCCTCCGGTATTAAAACGTGATTGCTCTCTATCGTGTTTTGCTGTATGAATATGTTATTCAAATGAATTCTCAGCAACCACAATGCATATTTGCACATACGAGGGTAATTTGGTGACCTTTATAAAACGTTTTCCATGTTCCCATTTTCGGGAAGTATCATGATCATCCAATATGAAGGGTTTCCAGTTTTTCAAATGAACAATTTGAAGACCTACTGATTCTAACAACTGATTGCAAAGTCGGTCATTTGGACCTTTCAATTCAGAGATATTAGTTTTATCTCAAATATGTTTTTTAGCACCTTATACTCTCTTTATCTTCTCAATTTGCGCCTTATACTTGGGTGGCCTGCCTCCATGCATGTCCTGCTCAGGAGCTTGTGGAGAGACCATTTTTTGAGACCATTGCCAGAGCATTAAGGCCTGGTGGTGGTGTTCTTTGTAATATGGCAGAGAGTATGTGGCTTCATACACATCTGATTCAGGATATGATTTCTATATGTCGTGAAACATCCAAAGGTTCGGTCCATTAGGCATGGGCTAGTGTCCCTACATATGTGCTGCTATACTAGCAAATTCACACACCCATCAAGGTCTCTCACGATAACCGCATAATTCTCCAAAATAGATTTACTTATTTGTTTGGGATATGATTGACAGATGCATAGAGCTGCATTTTCGTTGCCATCTTTTGTGGAAAGGGAGGTGGAAGCTCTGCGGGATTGCTCCAAGGAGGTCAAGGCATAGTGGTTCTCTCATGCATGTATTGGACAGTATAGATGTTAAGCGGTGTTAGATATGTCAGAGTTTGAATATTATGGATTTGGGAATTGATAGTTCTCTTCCTTATATTAGAATCGAACTTCCCCACAGTCATTTATGGTAACTGTTGGCAAATTGGTTCTGCTTGTGTGTTCCCGTTGCTGATAGGTTTAAAGGTTTCTTTGAGACCTTTAAACAGGCCCCCCATGTTTGCACTCTTCCTGTTGATTGGGAGGTTTTTTATTCATCCTGTTTTTGGTATTCTGGGGCAACAGTTGGAAATGCATATACTTGGTTTGCCGTATGTTCAGTTTTCCTTTGCAGGTGTTGTTCTGTTAATTGTATGGAGGTGTAACAAGAACTTTTTGACAAACCATAAGCTGCTTCTCACCTGCTATAAATTTTTTTGTTAGAATATTTTTTGGCTGTAAACGAGTGTAGTACTATTTATTTACTACTTTTTGGAATGATCATTGTAAAGTATTAGTACTCTTTATTATAGTCCAAGGAGGTAGCACTCCCGTTATAATTAGGATTGGGAACTTCGTAAAGCTCCCCACCTCTGGGGTGGTTGAATTTAAAAAGAAAATTATTCTGTAATTCACTCAATTCCTTTAATAAAATTTAATCATAATAAATAATTATAGTGAATTTATTAAAACACCTTTTAAACTTGCGTATATTTCAATTTTCGACGCATATCTTATGTTTTGAAGCCAATATTACATTACTTATTCAAACTAATTTTCAAGTATTTTTGTTGTATCACTAATTTTTGTAATTTGGATCTTACGGAATATATATTCTATTACATCTTTTATTTCAATACACGTCACTAGATTCAATTTAAAAAAAAATATATATATATATATATATAGCAGAACGATGGTTGACCAAAATTGAGCTAATTTTGACTGAATACTAATTTTTGGTGATTTTGAATTTTTTTATTCACAAGAAAAATCTCATTGGTTAGAGATTTTGTTTAATTTAAATATATTAAATATTGATTTTGTATTTATCTAAATAAATTCACCTATCCAAAATCTTATCTTCAAGATTTAGGTACTAAGTTAATTTATATTTATCTTAAATAAATCCACATTTTAGGATAATATTTACTTTTTAATTAATATGAAAATTTTCTTTATATTTATCTAAAATCTCATTTTAAAAATTAGGATACATGCTATATATATATATATATATATATATGTATAGATATTACTAAATATAATATCTTTGGTTATAAATTTCTTTTCGAATTTTAAAGTTTGATAATTTTGCATTTTTTATCAAATAAAAAAATTCATTGGTTATAAATTCCAATAATCTTAAATATAATTAAGTATTTATTTTATATTTATCCAAAATCAACCAAATTATATCTTTTGTTTATTCCATTATTAATGATTTTTCCTATAAATTTTTATATTTTTGTTAATTTGCTATTCCTATATATTTGTTATTTTCTATATATATATAAATTGTCACTTATTAATTATTTTCTTATCCTGCAGTTCTTTTAATTATATTGTATATATATATATATATATATATATATATATATATATATATATATTATATTTTTATTCAGTTTGATTTTTAATCTTATCATAGCTATAACTGAATTTATCTAGATAAATACAGAAAAGTTTTAATTAATTTAAAGTCGATAAGGTTTTTAACCAATAAATGATTTTTTTAATAATGAAAAAAATAAATATAATCCTAAAATATGTATAAATTCCAATAATCTTAAATATATTTAAGTATTTATTTTATATTTATCCAAAATCAACCAAATTATATCTTTTGTTTATTCCATCATTAATGATTTTTCCTATAAATTTTATATTTTTGTTAATTTGTTATTCCTATATATTTGTTATTTTCTATATATATAAATTATCACTTATTAATTTTCTTATCCTACAGTTCTTTTATTATATTGTATATATATATAGATATATATATTATATTTTTATTCAGTTTGATTTTTAATCTTATCATAGCTATAACTGAATTTATCTAGATAAATACAGAAAAGTTTTAATTAATTTAAAATCGATAAGGTTTTTAACAAATAAAATATTTTTTAATAATGAAAAAAAACAAAATATAATCCTAAAATATGTATTCGTTGAAGATAAATAGAAATTAGTTAGGATCTATATCTTGAAGTTAAGATTTTGATAAGTATATATTAAATTTTTATTTTGTATTTACATGAAATCTTATCTCCAAGACTATAATATCAATTTAATTTGAATTTATCTTAAACTTACCTAATGATTATGGTCTCCATCATATTTGTATATAAATAGAACAAAATGTATCTTGCATCTCTTCATTTATTAAATAGACTCAAATCTGTCAATCGTATGTTTTTCATTAAACGATCTCAAAATTTAGCACTTCGTATGCTTCTTTTTATTGTTCTTCTGTGGCTGGAGTGATTTCTACATATTTTCATTATATTCATTCTTCTTTTCATGATCTTTGAAATTTTGTATATCAATTTTTAATATTTATTCGTCTTTTACACTCATCTTTATGAGTAGAGATGTTTTTTATTCTTTATGGTGATAGTATTTTATATTTTATTTTTGTCAATCGTCTGTTTTTCATTAAACGATCTCAAATTTTAGCACTTCGTATGCTTCTTTTTATTGTTCTTCTGTGGCTGGAGTGATTTCTACATATTTTTATTATATTCATTCTTCTTTTCATGATCTTTGAAATTTTGTATATATCAATTTTTAATATTTATTCGTCTTTTACACTCATCTTTATGAGTAGAGATATTTTTTATTCTTTATGGTGATAGTATTTTATATTTTATTTTTGTCAATCGTATGTTTTTCATTAAACGATCTCAAAATTTAACACTTCGTATGCTTCTTTTTATTGTTCTTCTATGGCTGGAGCGATTTCTACATATTTTCATTATATTCATTCTTTTTTTCATGATCTTTAAAATTTTGTATATTAATTTTTAATATTTATTCGTCTTTTACACTCATATTTATGGGTAGAGATGTTTTTTATTCTTTATGGTGATAGCATTTTATATTTTATTTTTTATAATACTTAAAAGTTATTGAATGAATAATCGCTATCCTTTTGTTATGTTTTCTTTATTAAATATTAATTTATTTTTCTTATGGTGTTAGTTTTTCAAATTTATATGGTGATTTTTTAATTTGGTAAAGAAAGAATGGATTTATTTAGTGTTAATGGTATATTATTTGGTCTCAATATTTATTTGTATGATTCTATTTAATTTAACTTTTAGTTTTTGGATATTTATTCTTTTGTATATTTTTATACACCAGTATTTTTATACATATTATAGTTTCATCTTTACCGTTTAATTTTGTTTTCCTTTTTTTTGTTTCATTCTTATATATATGTGTGTGTATATTTCTATAAGATGTAACAGATTTATTTAGCATTACTAGATACGTATTTCATTTAATATTTATTTGTATGATTGTACTTAATTTGCTATTTATTTTTTATTTGTATTCAAATATTCACCACTTTTAATTACTATATACACTATAGTTTTCTATATATTATAGTTTAATGTTATTGTTTTTTCTTCCAGATTTTATTTTTATTTTTATTTTTATTTTGGCTTTGGTTTTCCTACAAAAAGAAATATATTTAGGTAGTGTTAATAGGCACATATTTCGTTTAATATTTAACCCTTTTGTATCTTTTTATACACCAAGTATTTTTGTATACTATAATTTCATTCATTAAATTTTTATTTTATAGTTTAATTTTGCCATTCTCTTTCAGATTTTATTTTCTTTTTCTTTTCTTTTTTGTCTACTAATAAGATTTTACAAGACAAAAAGAATCACTAAATTTTAATTTTATTGTAATTAGTTTCTCGAACTGTCTAAATATGATTCTACTATATTTATGATTATATGCTTTGTAAATCTTTTCATTCATATATAAATATATGTATTTTCATGTTTGTTTAATTTGAACTCTTTTTCTGAAAAAGGTCACATATGATTGTTTGAGTTTTATTTTCTTCTTATGTATATTCTATTTCAATTTAAACTTTTCTACATATATGTTAGATTAATAATAAATACAAAGATTCATTCAATTCTTTAATGTATCAAATTTTATTTTCAACTTTTATTTTATGGTTTTATATTAAAGCTTAAAAGATGTATAATATTTTATTTTATTTTTGTATCCTTGATTTATTTATTTTCGTGATTAAAATGACATGATAATAAAATAATTTTATGTAATATTGTGTGTATATGTATATATTTATTGCTAGAAATTAACATCATATTTCAATTTTTATTATGACTTCTCTTATCACCAATTCTTAATAACGCATTAAAAGTAAGTATCTATTCTTGGTTTATATTTTATTTTTCTTGATAAGTAAGATCATTTTAAATGTATGTACTTAATATTTTCCTGTGGAAGATAAATTATATAATACAAACAATACATTTAAGTAATTTTTTATATTTTTTTGCAACGTTTGATATATATAAAATGTGAGTTTATATGCTTACTAGAATGTCATAATTATTTAAAAGTAATCATCATACAAATATAAACTTTGGTAAGTATAAATATGTTTTATGTACCGAAAAAATATAAAGTTCAGTAAAAATTCAAAACTATTATGCGTTACCAATTAAAAATTAAAATTCTATTTTATGTAATATATTCTTTTACAATACAATATATTATTAAAAAATTATTTAATTTAAAATATATATTTATAGATATAACTGTACATATGTTCTCCGCTAGTTTATACATATAACATAAATATGTTACAGAAAAGTAAACAATAATAGAATTCAGAAATAAAAAACCCAATCCGATATTTTCAGATCCATCAGGTTTTTTCGTCTTGTAATAAAATATCTCAACGTATTCTAACGACATGAGATTTTTATTATTTTCTTCTACGTGGGACCCCACCTATATATGCTAATTTTTATACATCTTAGAGAGAAAAGCAGAAATTATGAACAGGTGACACGTGGTACGAGGTGAGAGACCATCCTCCCTTCCCCCACCACGTGTCCACTCCGTATCCCAAG